>JAMZEH010000040.1:0-265000 GCA_024699665.1 Ostrea denselamellosa
GAGTCTCCTGATGAAGTTAATTGTATTACACTATAGATCTACCTTGTCAACTTCACGAGAAAGACCACACATACTGGGGAGTTCCCATCATTTTAAGGCAATTTATTCTGGCAGAAAGCCTATGAATCTATATTGAGCTCACACATATTGATAAATTCACAAGATGGAGGGGATACAACAGAACAATACACTCTACAGGTGATAGAAAGGTCAACAATGCAGGTCAGGAAGGACCAACAACAAGGTTAGATATCAATTTCTTTGTAGGATATTTCAATATGCAAAAATAAACATGCACACAACATGATTTTATCACATTCTCAGTTAAATTTGAACAAGTTTTTTTGGATTGGAGAGGAACCCATTTCACAGACAAAGGTCATTTCAACATGCCAAATGTTCATCTAACTACAGGGTACACGTAATACTTTTTCCTCAGTCTAGTTACTGTCATGCTGGCTGCTAGATCATTCAATGAATGCCAAAATAATGTACAAAATAATTATCATAATATCAAAGCTTTGTTGCCTTTCCTACATTTTACACAAATCAACTCTTCCCATTCTTAGGAAAATAAGAGCATTGCCTGAATGATAGTTCAAAACAAATCTGATTTTAAAGAGCACATGTCCAATCAATTCATTAAAGCAAGGAGGAAATCTCTTTATGCAAAAAAAGGCTCATGGTCACAATGCTCACCTGAGCCACCTTGCTCATACAGAGATTTTACAGGGAACACCAACAGCTGCTCAACAATAAGGCAAGTCTTGATATTGGATCACTATATATACTTCATATCTAAGGAGGCTTACATATCATTTTAACAAAACCGTGATTATCATATTACTGTTGGAATGATTGTTAAAGATTACCAGAGGTCCCTTCTGTATGCCAATTCTACCCCAGGACATTTTCACTGTATGGCCACATTGGCCCCACCCTTGGGCCTGAACCCCAGACCCAGGAGTCATGAATTTCACAAGTTAGGTAGAAAGCTCCATGAACATCATAATCATGCATTTAGTTTTTCTCAAATATATGTGGGAGTAGAGAAGGTATTTTTAAGATTTAATACTTTATCACTATATAGCCATATTGGCCCCACCCTAAGGTCTTAACCCCTGACCCTAGAGTCATGAATTTCACAATTTGGGTTGAGAGCTTCATGGACATCATTAACATGCATATAGTTTTTCTCATATATATATGGAATTAATGAAGATTTTCCAAGATTTAATGTATTTTCACTATATGGCCATATTGGCTCCAGCCTAAGGCTCGAACCCCTGACCCTTAGGCAATGAATTTCACAATATTGATAGAGAACTTCATGGAAACATAACCATGCATTTAGTTTTTCTCCCACATGTGTGGAAGTAGAGAAGAAGAACCAGTCTCTGAAAATCCCTTATTGTGGGCCTCAATATTGTACAAGGGGTCATGGTTTTAATTTTGAACTTAGGTAGTCATGCATTTTTATTTAATGAACTGTACCTTAGTTCTTGAGAAGAAATGTTTTCTATATATTTCAGTGTCAACTTCATGCCTTTATTGTGAACCAATCCTGGCCTCAGTGTTGTGGGTCTTCATCCTGACACTTCGAAATCAACTTGACCAAACAAACCCTTTTGAATATCAAGATTTTTAAAGAATTTACCTATCTATCTATTTATAAAACTCTGAACTACATGTACAATTGTGACTCTGCTCTGGCCCTGGGATTATGATGTAAATCTACACTAAAGGTCAATCTCTGCATTTCAGTTTGACGAATTATTTATTACCTTGCTATTCGTAAAATGGGGGTTTTACAGATTCCTGTGTAAAACTTTGAACACCTATTGTGAACCCACCCTGGACAAATGGGTCATGGAATAAACAAACAGAATTTAATTGACATGAGGATACATATATAAAAATGAACAAACTGTAACCTTGTTGTCCTATGTTCCTAAGTAAAATTTTGAACTTCTGCTGTGGTCCAGTTCTAGCACCAGTTCATGGTGTGAACAAACTTGAATATACATTACTTAAGGATACTTACATTCTAATTACACAAAACGTACCATTGTTGTTCTACCTTTATTGTGGTTCTGCCATTGATCTTGGGGTCATAGTGTGAATAAACTTGAATCTTCATTATGTAAGAAAACTTTCATACAAGTAGAAGTTTTTCTGTTTCAATAAACCATGAAAAGAAGATTTTTGTAACCACCCACTCCATTGTCATTATGCTAATCATCTCCACTTGTAAGAGTTCATGACCCTTCATTTGAACAAACTTAGATGAAGGATCCCTTTCATCTAAGATGATTGAAAATGGACCAGTGGTTCTGGAGGAAGTTAAGATTGTGAAAAATTTACAACAACATACGATGAACAGATTTTTATTATAAAAGCTCACTTGAACCTTTGAATCAGATGAGCTACAAACAGGATTCAATTTGATGAAATGAGTCTGTGAGTGGAGCCAAACTATCCTATCAATGACTGACGTTTCAGAAAGTGACACAAACAGCATCAACTGTCGAGTGGTTATTACCTTGGTAATGACTTATTCTGGGTATCAGAGATAGGTCTCAAAACAAACTGTCCACACCAGACGCAATCACATCACACCAACATTTCAAAATATCAAGATCATCAATGTTCAAAACACATATGTATGGAGAACTAAGTCAGCAAGATGTGTGATTAAAACAGTGATGCCCCCTGTATGCCAAATTTCAACATATTGGGGTAAAAAAAAAAACAGTATGAAAAGAAAGGCCTTGTCTCAAGAATATGAAAGTCCTAATACTAACCATTTAAAAACTTAGAAGTTTAAAGTTTTTTTAAAAGTAGGTCATAATGTCAAACGTTTTGCTACTTAAAGAAAGGATTTGTCAAAAGGATGCATAAAAAAGCCATATCACCAGTTATTTAAAGGTTATCACCAAGGTTAAAGTTTTTCAAGAGAAAGTCAAACCCAAATAAAGGTCACAGGGTAAAACATTTTGGTACCAAAGGAAAGGTCTTGTCACTAGGAATATACATGTCAAATATGAAAGCCCTATCACCATCAATTCAAAAGTTATGGCCAAGATTAAAAGTTTTTGTAGACAGACAGACAGACCAAATACTACATGCCCCCAAATCTCCGATTACGGGGCATAAAAATACTGGCATAAAGTTTCCCAATTTTAGACACAAGTTATTCTAACAGTCAGGATTGTGGACACTTATTTTTCCAATACCAGAGATTTATAATTAATTAAAAACCATATATACATTATGATGTAGAGTTTCCCCCATGCGACCGGTGCTTATTTCATAATCCCAGAAACAAATTTATTCCCAATATATCAATCAATGAACCAAGAGATTTCCTACATCTAATATAAGACAACCATCTCGAATTAAGGCAAACAAACACAGATGTAAAATCTAATTTGTACCACACACTCATGTAATTCTGTCACAAAAGCCAAGCTGTGCAGCCAACACTGAGGATTACAAGAGAGAAAGTTCAGGTGAATTTTACCTGGACCACTTGAGAAACAGGTAATTCTAGCTCTACAAGTCCCTGACTATCCCTAGAAAATCATAATGATTAAAAAGGTGAAACACAGAAATGAAAATGTACAGAAATTCATGGTTCTCCTTCAGACAGATAGAAAAGTATCCAGTCTCAAGGTCACAGTACTCTTTGGTCAAGGTCATCTGTCGGAAGAAGATCCAAGAAGTTCACAAAGAATTCTTGGTTACCTGAACAATTTGCATTACAGGTAATTCCATATCATAATCTTGCTTTGTACCCCTAAAATACATACTTGTGGTTTAAATATCACTTTATATATGCAAGCATTATACTTCAAAATTCGTAGTATTTGTTTTACTTTTAAGTTTCATATTCAAAATAGAATAGAATGAAATACGATAAATCATCAGAATTTCATTGCAATTGTAACTGAAGCGATTTTTTATTAGAAATATGAATCAATATAAATACAGTCACACAAGAAAATTTGGCGCAAATATATTATTATTGCAAATGCATCTACATACATGTAGCTTTTCATACAAATAAATATTAGCACAATATAAATTTCCCTTCAAAATATTTGCACAAATCCCATTTCCCCATTTTCATAGAAAATAAGTTCAATCCACTTATGAAATCTACAAGTGTAGTATGTTACGTGTTAATTTCTGCATGATCTTACTGTCTGAGCATCTCAAACTGTATTTGTCCTAAGCCAAGCTTTCATTCAGGGCCTTGTCTGTGCTACTGACAAAATAAAGATCATTATTATCTTTTAAACTAAAAGGAAACCTTGGTGTTTGCAATTTGTGTCTGAGATATATAATAAGTTTTGCTTTAAAAGTCTTAGAAATTGTTTTTGAAAGTTATACACTGTACAGCTCTTGAACAGAATTTCCATAAATATCCCAAAACAACATAGGCAGGGTATCTATATGGAACAGGAAATTAATTTAATGATGGAAGAAATTTTATTTACCAGGACAACTAAACCAATAAAGAGAGAAATAGCGATAACTTTGATAGTGAAAATGCCTGATGTTTGATAAAAATAGGATGAGAATCTGGAAAACTACAACCAGTTTTATTTCATATGCATGTGTGCTTCTTCATATCTCCTCATATCGATCACTTGCACTTTTGTAATATATATTTTAAAAATGGGTTTGAAAAATATATCAATCGTTGAAATGAGTGATTTGTTGGTCAATAACGACACCCTAGCAACGCCTTGTGATCTCCAAGCACAGCAATCATTTCAAACTAACATCAGAGTAAGAAGCCAGTTAATGATAGCAGAACATAGTGATTAAAACAAAATAAATAGAAAATCAGAATTTCATTTTATTTATATTAGCCATAAAGTATACATTTTATTAATTGTCAATATATGCTGCAAAATAAAGACATTTTTTTCAGTTCAGTACAAGTATGCAGTTTTCCCATGCCAGAAAGTGCCTCAGGCCACAGTATACAATCTTTCCCCTGAAAATCTTAACAATTCATGTCCTTTGTGCTAATGACTCTAAAATTCATAGCGCACCAAATTTTCTTGTGTTACATTTCATTTTCAACACCAAAGCAGCCATACTTACACAACAACCCACGAATGTTTGTGGATCTGTTCTAACTGAAATGTAAGTATCTTTATTATAATGTTTACTGATCTGTTCTAACTGAAATATATAAGTACCTTCATTGTCTAAACATTACTGTATTTGTATAATCATGTATAGTAAATTGCCACAGACAGTGATTTTATTTAACTTGGATATCTTCGACACAAATCCCAGATTGGACGTACCGTCAGTCGAAGTTCTGGATTAACCTCTATCATTCCTCGCAGTAGATTTTGACAGTCAGGTGAGACAAAATGTGGAATGTGAAATACGCCTTTTTTAACTTTTTCCAGAAGCTGCCTAAGATTGTCATCATCAAAGGGAAGTGCTCCCTGTAAAATATAAACAATTATCACTAAATTAACTGGATCAAAGTTCTCCCTGCGCAATATAAAAAATTAGCACTAAATTAACTGGATCAAAGTGCTCCATGCGAAATATAAACAATTATTACTAACTAGATCAAAGTGTTCCCTGTAAAATATAAACAATTATCACTAAATTAACTGGATCAAAGTGCTTCCTGTAAAATATAAAAAATGATCACTATATTAACTAGAACAATATAACATCCTTATAACTCAAAATTCCTTGCAATTGAGAAGTCCTTGTAGCTTAGAAGATCTTGTACAAGAGAAGTCCTTATATTGATGGGAAGTCTTTGCAACTGAGAAGTCCATATCACTGAGAACTTATAACTGAAAAGTCCATATAACTGAAAAGTCCTTGTCACTATGAAGTCCTTGTCACTGTGAAGTCTTTGTAACTGAGAACTCTTTGCTACTAAAAATTCCTTATAATTGAGAATTCTTTGTAATTAAGAAATTCTTATATATAAAAATTCCATGTAACTAAGAAGTAAGAAATCCCTGTTACTGAAGAGTCCTCATAACAAAATTATTTATCACCATTTCTTTCTTTAAAAAGATTATGAAGGATATATATGGCAAGAGATTTTCAAATTATTCCTTTGTTATAACCTTACTCCATTATGAGTATAACTGCAATGCAAAATGTTCCACATTCAGATTTAGGAATTCATTATGCAAGATGTCAAAGTGATTTTGATTAAATATCGGACATGAAAAGTTTCAAAATTTGAATCGAATGTTAAATGAAGCTTTGCATCATTACAGCACACAGATAACTTTCATATATCATTTCAACAGACGTCTCAATTTACATATTATTGTCGTTCTTTATTTGATAGAGAAAACAGAAACTCACAACTAATAAAGCATAGAGTATCACACCACAACTCCAGACGTCTGCCTTCCGTCCATCATACTTCTCACCCTGAAACCAGATACAATGGAAAAAATTCAGTATATACCGATTACGCAAATTACGCGTACCACGAAAAGTACCTTTCTTCTTACTGAGAAATGACATTCCAGAATTCTAAAATAAAAATATTCATTAAGTGCTTTACAAATATACTTCAAACAGTGGTTAAAATATCATGAAGGAAAATTTGTTTAAATAGATATAAGACAGCATATTTGAATATTTCCTTGATTCTGGTCTGGATATATTATTTTCTATTGGATAATCACCAATAAACAGTATATGTACAACAGGAAGTCCTTAGAACTGTAGGAGAAAATTTTAGGCTGGACCATGAATCAAACCCAGGACCTGCATTATTAATCAGGTGCCCTAACCACTCAGCTATCCAGGCTGATATCCACAGTCCATATAGCTCTAATTACTACATTTTCCCCTCTCCTTAAATGTCTTTGCCCTCAAAGACACACAACCCAAATTCTTTTGACCATGGCAGGACTTTCACTTGCAAACCTGGATAGCTCAGTGGTTAAAGTGCTGGACTAGTAATGCAGGGGTCCTAGGTTCAAATCCTGGTCCAACCACAGATTTTCTCCTTCACTGTTACATATGGTGCCACAGACACCAGCCCCTGGAACTGAGAGGTGAAAATGTGTGTCAGGGGATAAAAACCCTGGGTTGACGTCTTCAAGGTATGAAGATATGAATGAGAGAGGAATGTGGAGGTCAGATAGGTTCAATCACCAGCAGCCCAGATAGCTCAGTTGGTAAAGGACCTTATCAGAGATTCAGGGAGCCCTGGTTCGAATAGCAGTCTGGACTGTTACATAGGTAACGGTATAGTTATAGACTGTGTCCTCAGACAACAACAGTTTTGTTTGACCCAAGAAGCCATAGGCTGATGGCAACAGATCCATTCTGGGGTCAAACAAAACAGCTGTTGTCTGAGGACACAGTCTATATCTGTTTTGTTACGTACCGTCATTTTTTACATTTGTTTTTTACTAGATGCACATGGTGTGTTGAGTTTGAGCTTAACAAAACAGTGTGATTGTGTACATTTATCAATGTATCCACTAGTTTAAAAGCAAACATCCCCCCTAATTAATAATTGATAATTACATTTTTCACATTTCTGTTCTAGGTTTTATCTAATAAATTCTGTATTTCATCAGCAGTAAAATCACTGAACCTCGTCATTATGGAAACAAAGCAGCGGAACAAGAATCATGTGACTTACATGGCCAATAGAAATACTACAGCCCAGTTAGCAGTTCGTTAATTGTTTATAGTTGAGATATCTCACTCTTTGCATTAAAGTCTTACACTTTTTGAGCCCATCTCATGCTCTCATATATAGGTAATAAACTGCCACACTATTCCTGAAATATTATGATTAATTTCTGAATGAAAAAAAAAATATACAGGCGACTCTCGATAGCTCGAAGTTTACGTGACTTGATAAAACTTGAGAGATCAAAGGTCATGTCAAATCCAAAAATTAAAGGTCCAATTATAATTGTTCAGATTTTATAGTAACCAGAATGCATATTTACAACATCCTAGGATTGTTCGGACAGATTTTGCATGTTGTTAGGTAATTGATATGGTTTCAACAACACAGAGCTTTATCTTCCATAAATTTCAAGACTTCTCTTAAGTATAGGCATTTATTTGGTCTTTTTTTATAAGATAAATAGATGTACTTGTACATATCTACAAGATAAATTTCTCATAAATAGTGAAGTTTCACCGTCACCAACAACATGGAGCAGAGTAATCACGATTTCCAGTGGCTTTACACAAAGCACAAATTTTTCTACATAAGGATGTTTCATGGGCATGTCTCTGAATTATTTTCTCACAATTACTGTCTCCTATAATTGAATTTCCTTCCCAAAATGAAGCCCAGGTGATGTGCAACATATGTAAACACCTATATAATTAACATGGTAAAGCCAACCCCAGGCATTCACTGCTGTCTTGGTTAGGTCCAAGCAGAATTATATGGGTGTGTATATGCTACAACCACTTCAAGATATCGAGAGTGAAAAAACAAAGAAATATGGTGTATGTGACCAAAATTTCACTTCTCGAGATCGAAAGTTTGAGAGATCAATAGTAAATTTGATAAGTTGCATAGAAAGAAAAATCAGGAAGTGAGTTCATTTCTAGAGATCAAAGTTCAAATCATCAAGAGTCACCCGTATTCATAATTACCTTGTGTGTATTCAAATACTTGGAACGTTAAGGTGACAGTATTTAATTATTATTTGACTTAGGATCAATGTGATTAAAAAGGCCAACAACCACAGCTGATCACTGCTCCACTACAAAGATATCTAATTGTATTCTGTAAAATTCTGGTCTTTCTGTCCAATTAAAGTATATCTTTCAATATAAATATTTGTAAGTAATACTAGCAGTAATAAGGTACCAAATATCATTTTTAAAGTGTGGGGGATGTAGCTGAACAAGCAAAAATAAAATAATAAAAAATTACAAAAAAAGAGACATATTGGAGGATACATGTAGATTTAATTATTCAGATCAATTCATATTGGTTCAATTTTTCATTACTACTATAAAAAGAACGGGGGTGGGGGGCAACCAGCATGTAGATTGAATTTTGAAAATAAAATTGCAAACTTTGCATGTAATAATAACAACGAAGAAAGTACACTGTCAGAAAATGGAGGGGGGGGGGGGGGGGGTGGGTGGGTGAGGAGACACCAGCCCTGTTAATATTTCCAATGTTTTTGCCTTTGATAGCTTTACCAATTGAAATGATAGCTATTTCCTCATGAATGTGAACAATGTGTATAACATGAATTTTGATAAATATAGTATGACTATTTTAATGGCTGGGAATTCTCAGACAGAAATAAAAAGTAGAATGTAAATGTAAGAAATAAATTTCACATTTGAAAATACATGAAGGTATGAACAGCAATGCTTCACACCGGCATACTTTTTATGAAGCTCTAACGTGCTTCATAAAGTATGGTAGCATAAAGCATCACACTTCATACCCTCATATATATTTCAAAAATGAAATTTATTTCTTAAATACATGATGAGTGTACTTTTGTTGTACATTTGTTTGAAAAGGAGGAAAATTTGTTTCAAAACAATACATACATGAGCAAAGAATGAGAAATTCATCAAAATCTGATAAAAATCTCACCCCAAGACCCCACAAATCTGACCCTTAAATGAGTTTGATCTCACCCTTTGCCTCATGGACCTTATCACATGTATGCTGTTCCTGTGACCTTATCACATGTATGCTGTTCCTGTGACCTTATCACATGTATGCTGTTCCTGTGATTAATACTTCCCCCTTCCTTTCATCTGAATTTTTAAAAGTAGTACTTTCTAATGACCTTGACAGTCTTCATGACCTCAATTTAAGGTAATTTACCCCAGTTACTGGTAACCTTTGTTTCAGTTAAGAGCATCTAATACACCTCCATTAATTACCAACCAGACAGGTGAAAAGATCCAATGATTCATACAACACCACCAAATTTCTGTAATGGGTTATAATCTAACGACATCATCCATATTTTTGAAATGCTAATCAGTTACCTCTTTATGTGATGGATGTTGATCCACATTTAATCAATAACAAATGCACTGTAGGCAAACAATGACCTAATGCACAAATGCTAGCAGTTCCACCATTTAATATCATGCAGCAAGAGAAGATGAACATACTTCTATAATAATTATTGGCAAGCATCACCCATGCATTTCTTTTTGTGCTGATATCATGTAACAGACAATGCAAGTCATGCTATGCACATTAAAGACAAGTCTGTGCTGGTAATAAGTTTTAATTTGGATTGTTGTCACATGCCTGTTGACAGTCACGACAGACAGACATGGCTGATGCTGCATCGATCTCAGTTTCCAGCTTATCTCAGTACCTTTGGGACTTCCTGGCACTCCGCAAAAAATATTTTTCAAGAACTCTAAACTTCTTCTGGCAATTTCTAATTGCCAAAAGGAAATAAAATACTTGCATCCATTTCAACACTTCATTTGTGTTCATTAATTTGTAAGAAATCAATACCTTCTGTTGTGGTAAAACTGATTATTATACCGCAACTTATTTTTACTCCTATATGAGGTTTATAAGATAAAATGATTATTTGCCTTGTAATATAAAAAAAACCACACTACTTGGACGACTGCCCTAGGACTGACAGTTCTATTTGCATTTGGTTCCATTATGGTGTTTAAACGTTTTATATTTGCAAGCCTGTTTGAAGTGTCTTTATAACATTGTTTGATTATCGTCTACCAAGAAGGGCAAAAGCAAGGTATTAACCAGGGTTGTTTTGGGTATAACAAAACAGTTATTAAATATATATTCTGGCAACAGTCATTTGGTTAGTCCAATGGCAAGAATTGTTGACCTTCGGCTAAATTCCTTGCTTGGTTAACAGTTCTTACCTCAGGGCTGACAAAATGAGTACTGCCCTCATACCAACTTAATAACTGTATACTGTTTTTTCCCTGAAAATATTTGGGTTCATAGAAGTCATGTGTGCATCTGAGTGTTTGATGTAAATGGGCACAATATATTTGCATAATATTTCAATTTACACAATTCAAGATTCCATAATCACATCAACATACTCTACAAAAATACCGAAGCTACTTTTATACAACCATGCTCAAGGTTACAAGTGAAGCTGCATGTTATTCGTTACCATGGAAACATAAAACAGTGGAGAAAAAATACATACCAACAAAAAATGATACTGGTAAAGGACAACAGAGGTACAACATCAACATAAGTCCAGGACAGTCTTACCCGAATCACCTCTGGACATGCATAGTGGGGTGACCTGCAATAGCAGGGGGCATACTAATCAACATCATACAGAGTTCTTAACTGCTTGCAAAGTCAGAATACTTCACAGTATACATGTTGATGGCAGGGATTACATGAAAAAAGAATGATATTGGTTTTGGTCACAGAAAATTTCTTTCACATTACACAAATATTAATGATATCTATAAAGAGTGACTTTATGCTTGCTTTATCCAACAAGATGACATGGTGTATATTATATTTGCAAGACTTTGCTGAGCAAATACATACATACCATTTCCACAAGTTCGAAAAATTATAAAACCATACTATTACAGCTGTTTTATTTATCTCATACAAATTACTTTTGAATTTCTTCCTCTGCCTACATCAATGATTTTACTTACACAAAACAACTAGAGGTACCTTTCTCCAATGGGTGTTGGATAAAGTTAGATAATTTAACCAATGAATGAGAGACACACACATATGAAATAATTTGGGTTCATCATCTTCGGTATTACATGTTTTCAAACATTTTCAGACACAATTAACTATTTTTTGTTGATATTTGTAAAGTGACATGCTCTGCATACAGACTTACCCACAGCTGGTTTCTAACATGGAACCTTCTACTTGAAGTGAAGCCATACCAAAGTCAGCAACTCGAATGTTATTTTTGTCATCTAGTAACAGGTTCTCTGGCTTCAGGTCTCTGTGACTGAAAACATAAATTCACCTTTATTTCTGACACTTGCTGAAGTACCATAATGGAATCACCTCCCAACAACTATAAGACACCTTTTCTTATTTTTATATGCACTGTTATGATGTTTTGAGTGAGTGTTTAACATTCCACATGTCACGAGTGATATATTTACATCTTAGACAACACACCAGCTGAACCAAATGTACTGTACCATATATTGTGACTATGACAGAAGTCCAGAGCGGAGATGATTTGTCGAAAGAAGCGCCGGGCCTCCTTGGGGGTGAGTCGGCCTTTTTTGACCAGGTAGTCAAACAATTCTCCTCCGGATACATGCTCTAGAACCAGATATCTGTCGACAATACCACAGGTAACTTTTTTTATTATGTACAATGTATACAAATACTGTACACTAAAAATATTCATATACAACTGGACATAAAAATTCATGATACCACTAAACACTAAACATTTGCCTTATTTTGAAGTGAAATTTTATGCAATGGCAACTTCACACATACACAGGACTTCCCCATGAATTTAGATTTGCTCTCCATGAAGGATGCAATATGAAGTAGGTTGGAAATGAACTTCATTTTTTACTGTTTTGTCCAAAATATAACAATCAAAGATTACATATATATACTATATCAAAAATCAATTCGAATTTTTCTTTTAAAACACCTCCTGAGAAACTAATATGGATTTTAAATAATGAAAACAAAGAAGTTTTGTGTTATTTGCATAGGAAATTTATTTCTAAAGACAGTATACCAAAAACAAATTTATAAGCAGATTTATTTTATATGTACAGCATGAACTTCATTATTAGTGGCATGAGACACAGGGTAACCTGATTATTTGTTTAATACTGTGCACAGATGTTTATGCCAATTAAAAATCCTTTTGTTGTTTTTCTGTGCATTAATGATTATAACAATTTCATACTTTGTTCTGAACCAATATTTAAAATTTACTATTGTAAGTCAAAGTGCCTTCTGGGGCCCTTCATTGGTCAATAAAATGTCTTGCATATTACCCATTAGTACTAAATTGAAGAAAATAGTGATATTTTATAAGTCTTGGAGTACGAAATTTGAGGAATCAAGGGACAAAACTCCTGACATCCTAGATGTTTGGCTCTACAGATAGTAGTATAACTAATGGCATTTCAGTAAATGTTTTTAGAATCAGACAAAAAGCTTTAGCTTTCAATAATTAAATAAATTTATAATAATTTAAAATTGAAAAATTTACCAGATCTATATGTACTTTTACACCTTCTTTGGAAATCTTAACATGAATTTTTTCACGAGTGTTTAGTTCTACAAGATTGGCATATACAATCCATGAATTTATAATATGCAAATTAGTTTGCATAAAAATATTGAAATGTTGAGAATAATTTCAATTATTTAATAATTAAACTTTCATGAGTCACATCAGTTTTCCTGCATTTCCAACTGCATATAGAATCAACACACCACAACCTGTCAGTCATTGTTTTCTTTCAGATTGTAATAGTTAGAGTTGTGACTGAATTACATCACCAGCTGTCAATGGTACTGGTATAGAAGACACACATGCACACCTGAGAAGAATGCACTGAGCTGATGACAAACACTTTAAATTTCACACATGGTTTACTTGACCATATTAACACTGGTATATTCTAATGCAGCAATAGGCTGGAAGAATGTGTAGGTCTGCCAAGTTGTTCATTTAAATGTTCCACAACAGGTCCACTAAGTCGACAGTAAATCAATAGCTTATATTTAAATCATGAAATAACTATAAAGAATCTACCTACAACTTGGTCTGAACTGCACTTCTTGTAAACAATATGTGATGCACTCTAGAGGTTTCACCTCCATTTAGTGTTAGGAGTTGTGCACTTGGCTGTGAGTTTGGATATCATGGAAGAAGAAGCTGAGTCTAATGAGGACATAAATAAAAGCATTGGAGAATCGGAAAATGACCAACAAAAGACTTGTGATAAATTAAAACCAACAACAAATTGGAGCCCCGACATAAATCCAATCGTATCCTCTGATGAAGATGATATGTGGGATAAAGGTAATGATATCATTAGTCAAAGAAAAAATTGGAGGGAAAATGACAAATCCATGGAACAGACAACTGAAAGCCAGTTACTTATGGAAAGAAATTCTCCCAGTATCTCATTATTTGAAATCTTTAATGAAGACATGGCAGCAGACCAACAATATGAAGAAATTCAGGAAATTGTTCAACTCCAGACTGTAGATAAACTAGAAAAAATTGAAGAAGAATCTGACGGAGAGGAATCTCTTCAAGGTCATCCCATGGTCAGTGAAGACACCAGTGATAAATACTTCCCACAGAATTCTCAGGACCCCTCAACAATCGAACCCTCAGAAATCAGTCTTGGTGAACTATCAGCTGTGATTGATGAAGTAGACATAAACAGCCCAGATAAACCCATAGCTCCATCAGTGACAGAAATTCATTGTTTTAAACATGGAACTGAACCTGTTTTAGCCATCAATGCTTTCTCTGAGGAATTTACCTGGTTTCATTGTAACAACTCCAAATTCACTGAGAGAATGAATGACCAAGGTAAAGTTACCAAACAGATTTATATTGGGGGCTGGACCAGTTCGTTTGTGGTCCTCCACTCAGGGGACATGGTTTACACCGAATTTGAAGGGGGAACCATGCAAAAGGTCTATAAGACTGGTAAAGTGGAGGAATTCTGGACCACTAAACCCCTGATGCCCCTGGGGGTGGGGCTAGCCCTCGATGGTGGTCTACTAGTCTGTCTTGTGGACAAAGATTGTTATGATGTAAGCGAGGATAGTATGCGAATGGTTCAACATCTCACAGATGAAGGGCACTTAACAGAAACCTATGAATATGCAGATGACAAAAAAGTTCGATTATTTAATTTCCCCTATCGTGTAGCAGAGAATTTTAATACAGACATTTGTGTAGTAGACCGACAGTCGAAAGACGTAGTAATAATTAAAGTTGTGTCATTTGATAGAAGACTGAAATTTGTGTATCATGGCAATGAGAATACAAAGGACCGCTTTCATCCGTCCGGGATCGTGTGTGACTCGTACTGTAACATCATAATAACTGACTTCAACAACCACTGTATTCATGTCCTCAGTGATGAAGGGGTGTTTCTCAAGTTTTTAACAACAGACACAGAGGGTCTAAAATACCCCTACTGCCTCTCTCTCTACAATAACAGCCGACTGTGGGTCGGGTGTAAAGACGGAGTGATACGAGTTTATGATTATATTACTTAATCTTTGATATTTATTTAAACTAGCAAAGCTGTTTGGATTTGGAAGTGATTTGAGAGAATGTTTTAAAAAAAATAAATCTCTTAAACCCTTACAATGTCTGTAATTTTGGCACTCTCGCATGATGTGGGACCAGCTTACATTGTTATCAAATATTCCATAACAAAGCACCAATCAATAACACCAATGTCTGCTAGGACAAATATTAAATGTACACTATTATCAGCCAGAACATGGATTAATCAGATTCAAAGAGGGCTATTAATGCCATTGTTTGCTCAGTATACTTTTATCATTGTAAAGGTATTTAACACATTACCTTGAAATCGAAGGATTAATGTTGTACTACAAAATTAATCTACTGATACTTACAAATATTTTTTATTTTCATACACATCAAAAAGACCAAGGACATGGGGGTGCTCGATAAGCTTCATTATGGCTATTTCTCGTTCAACCTGGCCAAAAATAAAGAAATACGATCAATGTAGATGCAGTCAGCATTTTCATGGTCACGACTCATTATATTCTCTTCCTTTACTCTTACTGCATTGCGTTTCATTAAAAACCTTGCAAAGGTCTTTTGGTCGGCACTAATCAATTGCTTTTGATTTCTACATGGTAGTGCATCCTTAATCAGACACAGTAAACCCAGTGTAAACATAAAACACCAATATTCATGCTTTTATGAATTGTCTTGTACATGATTCCATCTGTTTTATGGTAACACTTTGTTCATACTCTGTATTTGTGATCAATACATTATTAACTTAGCGGATATACGAATCAAAATAACTATGAATATTAAATCATGTTTCATTCTATTGCTTTTCATGAAATAATCAGATAAATCCATTGCAAACTTACTGATGAAGTCTTACAATAATTAACAGATATGACATGAACGTTAAGGATATACTATGGATCTGTGACAAAAATATGTCAGTACAGCACTATCTGTTCTATTTTATGAGACTTTATTTCTGCAATCTTGCCTCATCAAATTTATCAGCCTGATATGATTTATGCATATGTTCAATTTGTTCATTGTTGTATGTATATAATGGTATATAAAATCTTGTTTTCACATTGAGGCAACCTCATGACTTACAATAAACCAAAATAACACAAACAGTCGGACTCTTGTAAATATAAATGGAATTACATACGCAACTAGCAATTTCAGATAAATTATCATGAGCCTCTGCATAGATACAGTTGATTCATTATTCAAGTATAGTACATTAACACAAAATCCTGTTGTGGCCTTGACCTCAATTACTGACCTTCATCAGCACAGATTCACTGAGCTTCTCTCTGTTTACAATTTTAATGGCCACTCGTTTCCCTGTAGCACAGTGTACACCCATCTTGACTAGCCCTGTAAAATTCAAGAACTTTAGTATACTTGAGAGTTTGATAATACAATCTGCCTTTTTGTAGAGTCTATCAAAGGGTAAAACACTAATGTAATGTTAACTATATTAGCAAGGAATATAAACAACATTATAATTAGTAATAAATACAGGTTTTTAAATATGCAATAAAACTAAATGTACAAGAGCTGCATCAGTCCTTGAGGGCTACTACGGATTTTGCAGGGCCGATACCCTGTATCAGCCCTGTAAAGAATGCATCAGCACTCAAAATCAAATTGATGGCAGAGCATATTCAAGAAAACTTTAGAGGAGCCCATATTTCAGGCAATGTCATATTCAACTTTTCTAACATGTTTAAGCCATCAAAATCTTTAAATAGATGCAGAGTAATTTACAGTGACTCAGATTAATTGTCAATTTCAAAATGCACATGCCAGTGGAATTTCTTGACTTTCAACAAACAAACAAAAATGGATTGTATACGTAAGTTAAGTTGGTGGGTACTGTATTTTTGTGACAAATATCCAAATTTTAATCAAGGTTTTGAAGTTTGATTAATTGTTTTATGGAAATAAAATAAATTTTTTTTGGGTTCAATAAAAAATGTGTTTTGTATTTTCTTACAAAGTATACAATAAATATGATAATACATGACCTTTTCCATATCACACCCTATATCAGCCTGAGGCACCAATATCAGCCATAGGCTCTTGGGCTAGTATTGGTGTTTTGGGCTGATGTCAGGCTGCGATATGGAAAAGGGTGAATTATTCTCTAAGTATATGCACAAGTCCTTTGTGAGGTATAGTCATGTGGAATGATAAATTTCAATGATATTGAATTTTGCTCACAAATTGATGTACAGTTTACTCAGGAATATATCTGACAAAAAAAATCCCTGCTAGAACATGTAGAACATGAATGATAATACAAAGACGGCATTAAATGCCGAGGATAATATAAATTAAATTATCCTTAAAAATAATTTTTACACAGATGGTGTTTGTCTTTCACATCATTTACAATGGTTATGCATATTCTATTACATTAATCATACAAAGCTGCACTGTAAAGTCAAATGAAGCATTGAGGGCAGTTTAGAAGGACTGTACAGATGTTTATACAAATACATCTTAAAGACAATACTCAAACAGTCACAAATTCCATGGCTTCACAAATTAGTCATACAAGGAGTTTTTTTCAAATAGTGTTTGATTTGTGAATTAACAAGCATACAAATGACAACTGTTATAAAGTACCAAAATCTTTTTCTAACTAAAGACTAGATTCTTGGGTTTTGACAATAATCTGACCAATGTTTTGAAAAGTGTTTGTGTGATGATTTGTGCTGAACAAAAAAACTGCAATGGGACCAGACCTGGATCTAATCCTGGTCCTCAAATCTCTAGTCAGTTGTTCTACCAAATGAGCTATCTGGCACTGGCAATCAACTGACACTGAATTCATGAAAGATTTAGTTAGGGATGCTAAATTTGTTCTCAAAGAAACTAAAATGAAATCAGTAAAGCAAGCATGTTGATAAAATGCAATGCTTTTTAATTATCTTTAACTTTCAGGCAAAACCAAGGTTTTCATAATATTTTTTGTTATCAGTAAAGTTTTGATCTTTTTTCTTACTGACCAAAAACTCTATCAGCATGACGCAAACTTTCACAAAAGAAACCACATGGCTTCAAATGAGGTTGCAGACGGTAGATTGCAACCTGTTCCAAGTCTTCTCCACTGCAAGGTCTCCCCGCTCGATAACTGCAACCGTTTTTTTCCTGTTTTCACAGGTATAAGTTTTGATCTTTTGTTTGGATAAACAGTTTATTCAGCTGTTTGAGCCCAGCACGCTTCCCACTTTAAGAGAAAGCCTCTGCTACCGTGTGCCTCATCTCACCTCTTTTTCTCAGGTTTACAAAGGCTATTTATAGAAATCCTGATCTCAATTAGTGGTTCCACAAGTTCTACATTGCCAAGTCTCTTACAATTTAATGGCTAGAATTTTTACATAGATAGCCACCAAAAAGGAAAGATACATTTACATTGATTTCAAATGATCACAGGCACATATATCTAATTAATACAAATTCCCCTCTAAACACCTGTACAGGTGTAACTCGTTAGTGTATTGTACACCTGACACTCTGTGCAGACTCCTGTCTATTTACTTATTACATGCAGTGTTATGTCTGACTGAATTTACAATAAGCTGCCTCTCGCAGAAGTTTTGTGCTCCCATCAAACACAATGATCTGTTCAAATTCACAGCTGTAACCAGCACTAATCAGATGATGTAATTTGATGCATCATACTGATTAAGAATTTTTACAACAGGGTGAGGGTATGCCAACAATTTACTGGACATTTTGATTAATTGCAAAACTGGCATTGTTGATCACTCTACCTGTAAGTGTGATGTGAATACCAGCAGCCCATAGGAACACTTCAGTCCAAGAATAACTAATTTAACATTTTAAACCACTATTGTAGCCCCACCTTTGATCCAACGGTCAGGTGTGAACAAAATTAAAGTACACTGCAGGAGGATTTTTGAATACTTTTTTACTAACTGTAGCCCTTATGTTCCTTAAGAAAATAATATATAAAGACCTTAATTACTAATATTAGACTTTACAGTCCTTAAAAAATGATACCTAGAGAACTTATTTTCTGTTTGCAGCTCTTATCATCCTTAAGAAAATGATATTAAAAATCTTTCCTATAAATATCTATTTTCTCTTTACACCACTAATTTTGGCTTCATTCTGGTCTCAGTGCCATAAGTTGAACTATCTTGAAATCTATGCCACAGGTTGCAGTACCCTACTGGTTTACAGGGCACTCACTTCACAAACATTAAGGTCCCCAATGTTAACACATACCACAGTCATTTGTGTAATCGATGTCAGATGACAGGAACCTACGAGAGTGTTTAACCCCCTCCCCCTAACTATTTGAATTTAGATTTCCATTCAACATAAATTTTTTAATCTCACCCCTTAGTGAGAATGTTTTCAGCATGATATTTTCTAGATATTATTTCTGAAGATAATCTTGAACAACAGAGAATGTTTGGGTGGCCTGGATGACCAATAGAAACATGCTTGTAGAACGACATATCTTTTAAATTCATATCAAATGATCAATAAGAAGCCAAAAAATACTTATTTTTTACTCTTTCATAATCAAAGAATTTGCCAGAGAGAGAGAATAAATGCCCTAAATAAAATTCAAGTACTGCTTTATATTGTTCTATCAGCATTTCTGATCTCCTGTTTCCCTTAGTCGCCCAGGCCATCCAAACATTTACTAATATATTTGTGGGGTTTTTTTTCCACATGAATATTCGTTTTATACCAATTCTGTTATTAGATAAGTGGGAACACCTGAATTATAAATTAACCAACCATTGATAATTATTTTTGTTTGTTTGTTTTACGTCCCATTGAGAATTTTTCACTCATATTGAGACGTCACCAGCTGTAGGTGAAGTACTACAAATTTAAACTTATGCTTAGTGCTCAGGGCCGTAGTAGTGAGGGTTCTTTTACGTGCCAATGCTTGCCTTGACATGGGACCTTTATTTTTCAGGTCATGTCAGAAAGACCCTTGATTCTCACTTCTTAATGCTGAGCATATGGCGAAGGAGCAATCACGACCTACTTTTATGTTTTAGATTCGAAGCGGCCATGGCACAAGCTCTAACACTGAGCTACTGTGACCAGTCACATGGAATGATTACCCAATCATGAAGCTTGGACAAAGAGTGATTTGGTGTTGGCTATCAGTTTCAGTTTCTTTATTGTTCTTTTGGATATAATCTTAAAACAGGACTCCTATGTCACAGCAGGTGTTGGTACAATAAAGAACCCTCACTGCTACAGATTGAGTGCCATGCAAAGGTCAAAATTTTGGCACTTCACCTCAGGCTGATGACATCTCTCTATAAGTGAAAAATTCTAGAATGGGACATAAAACAACAAACAAAAAACCTGAGGATATTCTTTGATATGAAAATTTGTACATTTGTGGCTCTGTAGAAGAAAATTTCCGTACATATATTCCAGAAAATTTCTCTACATGTATTCCAGAAAATTTCCCTACATATATTCCTATGCAAATACAGATTATATCTGATAATTTTAATGAAATCCATTCATTAGTTGTTTTGCATAGTGTCTGGGAAAACCCTACTGTATACATTTCCTTTTTACAAGGATGCTTTCATGAAGTTTTGACTTTTCTGGTTCAGTGGTTTTCAAACTCCCATCTTATTTTCTGTATGTTCCAATCATTTCCCCCTGGAAGGGGAATGGTGCTTTCATCTAAGTAACTCTAAATCCCTTTACCTGAGTATACTGTATATTGTACTTATTTTAGCAGGATTTAAGTTTTAGCAGCTTTGACACTAAAGTAAGAACACTAATCTATGGTTGCACTAAAATATGAAAATCTCTATTTGTTCATTATCATACATAGAAGAACTTCAAAATGTGAAAAGTTAATGATACCAAAATCAAACACCATTAAAACACTAAATAGGGCATGTCACTTAACTCCACTGCTCAGGTGAGCTAAAAACATCTCAAGGACTCCATTTTTGATAAGTTCATTATGCTGTAAAACTGTTTGATTGATGATTAAATATTGTTTAACGTCCCGCTCGAGAATCTTTCACTCATATGGAAACATCATCATTGCCGGTGAAGGCTGCAAATTTAGGCCTATGTTTGGCGCTTATGGCCTTTGAGCAGGGAGGGATCTTTACGTGCCATACCTGCTGTGACATGGTACCTCGGTTTTTGCGGTCTCATCCAAAGGACCACCCCATTTAGTCACCTCTTACGACAAGCAAGGGGTACTGAGGATCTATTCTAACAACCTGGATCCCCATGGGGTGAAAAAAAAAAATGTTTAAAAGTCAAATCTGTTGTATTTAAGAACAAGAAAAAAGATTCATGGTGAATCAGATATCAAAGAGCCATGCTGCAAAATACATCCCGTCCAATACATTCTGTATTGTAGTAGTAATCAAAGAAAGGATTAACATCCAAATACACCTGTCATTGGTCAATAGATGGTTTTGACAGTGTTCTTTTCGATACTTTACAAGTAGTAATAAAATGTTGGTTTGAGATGGTTTCACTAAATATGAAATTATAGCAAGATTTCATGTTAATATAATATTCTTTAGAAGCAAAATCATTACTTTTTCAAAATATTACTATGAGAATATAACTTGACCTTGACCTTGGTAGACACCTTCCTCTCACCATGGGAAATGTGTGAACCAGGTTTGATTATTATAGCCTTTAATGCTAGTGCTTTTTCTATTTGTCCCACAAGGGACTAATAAATGTAGATGAACAGACATACAAACACACAGAAACACTGCACCATAATGCAACATGTATATGACATTTTTAACACATGTACCAAGTTTGATAAGTTCCAGTGAGTGATTCTATCTTGTTTTGTGCCTACAAAATCACCCACACAAGTTGACGTTAAAAAACAGTAGGCTTCTTCCTCTAATCATTGGGAATATTTGTACCAACTTTGATGATCCTAGTCTTATAGCCATGTAAGTTTGACCTTAAAAAACAATAGGTTTAATCATTAAAAACATGTGTGCCAAGTTTAGTTATCCTTGCCTAATAAGTACCATTTTCATTTTACCCACATTGGAGGTGTTTGTAAGATGGACTGTGCTTGATGTGATCTGTCTTAAATGGGCATATACAAACTTTGCAACTCAACCAAGAGAGTTACAGATCATTCAGACATTACCTTAAATAACACACTCCTGTAATAGCTATCCCAGGGCAACTAAAATCACCATGCTCTCTTAATATTTGAATCACAAAAGCAGTGAATACAGAAATAATTGAGGACATAGAGGTCTAAAATTATGAATCCATCTGGCATTAAAGACCAATAAAATTGACATTTCTGTCACAAAGTATACTTTCTTCAACTGATGAGAAATAAACAATCAAATAATAACTGGAAATGGACTTGGAACTTAAGAATCAGAGTTTAAATAGTATCCATATCATGTTACTGTGAAAGGATCAATGCCAAACACCATATGTGTATTTTTTTGCCTGAAGGATGAATAAATGATTCCCTTAATGCCCAAACCTATCACAAAAATTAAATTATTCAATAAGCTTGCAAAATTGTTGGGTTATAACAGAAGCTATCTAATATGTTAAATGATATAATATAGTTTATTGATTGCATCATAAAATCAATGACAGCATCGATCATCCAATTTATCTTGCAAGAAATGATCAATTCACACACAGAAAATTTCTCTGATATTGCACTTTATCAGATAGCAGCTGTGTTCACATCCTGAAACATGCAACAGATTATAAAAGTTCCCCTTGAGCATACTTAAAGCCATTTTCATGGCCTATTTTGTTTTTTTAATTCAGCTAATGAGGGGTCTTTACAGGGAGGCCTTTTCTCGTTTTGTTACAATCATTATTAATATGCTAGTCTGTGCCAATATTTAAAAAATTGTTCGCAAGTCTGCAGTATTTTTCACACTGTTAATTTTTCCTAATGGTGGGTATTAAAATTGAAATCCAAATTCAGTCAATATATTGGTTTTATGATTTTGAAATTGGTTCTGCTGAAACCAATTTAAACAATATACAGATTGTAGAAAAAATTTAAAATGCTTATATAATTTTTTCCCCCTTCAAATGCACATTATTTTTGTCCTTGTTGTTTTTATATACATTTGTTTTTATATACAGTTAAGTAGAATAAATATGAATTACTCTATATTTGGCCAAACTATATGAAAGAGGGAGAATTTATTTATCAGCAATACTATGATTGTTCAGAGACCATATATGGTTGATGCTGTGCGAGATAGTTTTTGATGTCATGTGATGTGGTCATGCAATTAAGAACATACAGGACATTTCTGACACTTTCTCTAAAATCATTTTTTTCATTTCCTCAATATGAAGAGTTCTTGCAAGATTTCCAAAAGAGGCTTAAATATTGTAGTAATATTACCATACTTTGTATATTGGACTGAGTAGCTCAGTGGTGAGATCACCGAACTTGTAATGCAAAGGTCATGGGATCAATACCTGATTGCTCCAAAAAAAATTTATCCTTCTGTGCTACAGTAATGTTCATTTATACAACTTACTGTAATACATTAGAGGTGACTTTACATTTTTACTTGCAACAACCAAGAACTATCAAAGATGTTAACTCTAAAACAGACATGGTAATATACCCCAAGATTTTTTTGTAGAAACAGATAGAATGCAAGTGAATTGTACATGAAATGTCACAAAAAATTGAGAAATGTCACATGTATCCTGTAGTGTCAGTCTACTGCACATTGTAACTGCACTCAGTTGCACAAAAGTTAGTCAAGTTTAGCTGGCAGTTAAAGTTCAGTTAATGCCATTCAAATGTAAGAGCCAGTGGCAACTGTCAACTTTAGTTAGCTAACCTTTGTTCAACTGGGTTCAGAGAATTAAAGGTTGGAGGAGTATGCTTTGATTGTATGTCATGGAATAGAGTCATTAAAAGTCTAAAAGTACACATAAAATGTTCTCACAAGCAGTGTAATCTTAACTAATCAATATGATGTCAGTATGCTGAAAAATACTGGAATTTACATTGTTGACAGACAGACAGACATAGTAATTACTATCAAGCACTGCCACATATGTAATCCAGGGCCCTGACAAATCAATGCTAAGGTCTTGCAATGCAACTATCAAGAGTCAAATATGTCTACCATCCCTGTTGTACAAAATCATACATATAGAACATAATATTATAAATCAAAGGTCAAAAATCCACTTGTAAAGTATTTCATTGGATGACTGCATAAAGTTTTACATCCCAGCAAAAATTCTTCACCATGAAAACACAGAGATGAATTAAGAATGGATTGCCAACATCACTGGCAAATTCAGCAACATTCATTTCACTTCACCGAAACCTCCAGTCTGCAATGCACTTTGACAAAGGCGATACATGGACAATACTAGGGGTGTGTATGATCCAAGTCATGGAAAGCAGTGCAGCTGTGGATGAAGTGTCCAGACCTCAGCTATTAATTCATACAGGTTGATGCAGCAAGGTTTTATCATGTAACAAAATGTTACCTCAACTCAACTTTATGTGAGAGACCTATTTCTTTAATTCCTAAATGCCAAACACTTGGCAATGACCCAGTCACTACATCCTATAAGGTCTTGGGTCTATAGTTGAGTGTTAAATTTATTCCAAAGATTTCATGTCTACCACCTCCAGATGTTAGTGCTTTATGGACTGATGCTAATAATCTCATGTGTCCAGAGCATCTCGGTAATCTGAGATAATCTATCTTTCTGTGGTAATATCATGTGTCCAGAGCATCTCGGTAATCTGAGATAATCTATCTCTCTGTGGTAATCTCATGTGTCCAGAGCATCTTGGTAATCTCTTTGTAATAGTCTTTCTGTGATAAAAAAATCTGTCTGTGATTGTCTATCTCTCTGTGACATTCTATTTGACTACAATAATCTCATATGTTCAGAGTGTCTCAGTAATCTCCTGTGAAAATCTGTTTCTCTGTAATAAAAAAGTGTCTCTGTGATAATCTATATTTTAGTAATATCTGTTTCATAGTATATATCTGTGATAGTCTTAGTATCTCTCCGTGACAGTCTACCTGGCTGTAATTACCTCACAAGTTTAGGGTACCTTGGCATTCTGTCTGTGACAGTTCATCTGTGTAATAATCTCATGTGTCTATGTCCAGTCTCAGTAATCATTCTGTGATAATCACTTTGTGATCATCTCATGTGTTCAGAATATCTCTATAATCTCTCATTGATAATACATGTGACTCTCAAAAACTTTATGTCCAGGTCCAGTGCATCTCAGGGACAGTCTGATGTGTCCAGTGTATATCAGTCTCAGTGACAGTCTTGTGTGTCCAGCATATCTCAATGGCAATCTGGTATGTCCAGTGTATCTCAGTGATAATCTGGTATGTCCAGCATATCTCAATGGCAATCTGGTATGTCCAGTGTATTTCAGTGATAATCTGGTATGTCCAGTGTATCTCAGTGATAATCTGGTATGTCCAGTGTATCTCAGTGATAATCTGGTATGTCCAGCATATCTCAATGGCAATCTGGTATGTCCAGTGTATTTCAGTGATAATCTGGTATGTCCAGTGTATCTCGATGGCAATCTGGTATGTCCAGTGTATTTCAGTGATAATCTGGTATGTCCAGTGTATCTCAGTGATAATCTGGTATGTCCAGTGTATCAGTGATAATCTGGTATGTCCAGTGTGTCTCAAGTATCTCTTTATGATGATCTCTTTTACCCAGAGTGTCTTGGGCATCTCTCTAAAAATATCAGGACAAGGGGAAAGATGTAATTAACAAAATTCTATGTACAGGTGATCAAAATATTACTTCAACTGTGATCTTTCAAATTTCTTGATCTATCAAAGTGAAATTATGATCCCAATTTTTTTTTTCTCTGTAACTAAGTAAATTTATTCTTGATCTCTCAAACTTTCAATCTCCCTAAATTCTTGACTTCTCAAAGCAAAAGTAAAACATGTTATTTTTTTTTAATCTATAAATAAAAATGGTGGCAATAATTATTTTCACTTGGATCTTATCAGGATAATAGTCCAGTCAATCTGATATAAACCTTAACAAAATTGCAACAGAAATATTTTTAACATAATATTGTTAAAACAATAAAGGTATAACATATATCAAAAGTCTAAATAAATCTAAAATATATTTCATAGAAAATTCAGTTCTCAAAAATTTGTGATTTTCAAATTTTCAATTTTGCACGAATGTAATACCGTAAATGCAAAGGGAAGTAATTTCAATTTAACGTTACGTCATCGAGAAGAATTACATGTGAATAGATGTTGCCAAAATTTCCCTGCAGAACACTGGAAAATGAGTAAGTATATATACACATACACAATAGTCATGTTTTTCATTATTAATATGGTAGATATATTTTAATGTTTCTGTCTAAATGACATTCCATAAAATAAGTTATCGTACAGCGAGCGTCTGCTAAAATGTTAGCTACTGCTGATTTGTTGCTTATGTATTAGAAAATGAGATTAAATTGATGTAAATATGGTAAATATGAGTAGTAAGTGATAAATGTATGAATATCAAACATTTAGAGGTAGTATTTATCTGGGAACCTTGATTGTTGACAGACGGGAATGCCGCCAGGGAAAAAATCTACGGAACGGCGTTCAGACCAAAATTAACATAAACGTAATAAAAATTTGAATTGGTGAAAAATATCATACTTATTTTAAAGATGCGAAACCAGTTAACTAATTGATTGAAAATATGCTTAGGAAATTGATATGATTTTCAAATCATATTTTTTTCAGATTTATAGATATTTTTGCTCTGCCCACCTCAATTGCGCCAGATGAGCTGGAATGGTATTATTCTCCTGAAAACAATTGTTTGGTTTTGTTTCTGCTAAGTGAAAATGTAAACATTGTACTTCAATTTACACTAATATATTGAAATTGATTATCTAATATTTTAAAAGTATACAGTTCAAAATGTCAATTGATATCAAGAACAGTACATATATCTATGTGAAGCCTATCATATATGTCATACATGAAACTGAATTTCTTCTATTGTAGGATTCCAATGGCCGATTTGGAGCAGTGCGCCATATGTAGGGAGGACAACAGCGTACCCTTGATCAAGCTTGGGGAAAAGGGTTGCCAAGGATTGTGGAGAGCAAGCAGAGAGAGGGGAGATGATCTGGATGTACGGACTGGTCAATATGTACATAAAGAGTGCAGAAGAATCTACACCAATCCAAATGAGATTCAAAAAGTCCTTAGAGAGAAAAACGTCACACCAGATAGCGCAAGTATCCCAAAACTTCGATCAAAATCACTATCATCTGATTTCAGAACGCACTGCTTCATCTGTGGTCAACATGTTAAAAGCACAGACACAGCTGTATATTGTGTACGAACAAAAGATTTACAGACTACTATATTAAAGGTGTGTGAAGATCGCAATGATGACTGGGCAGTTGCTGTTAGAGGGAGAATCGAGAGCATTAATGATTTGCATGCAGCAGATGCATCTTACCATCAAACTTGTAGTGTGAATTTTAGAACCAGTAAAGCTATACCAAAAGCATTTTCTCTGGAATCAAAAAAAGAGGAAAACAGAGGTCGACCCAAAAGCATTGACAAAGAGAACCATTTCCAAACTCTGAATGAGTATTTACAGAAAAATAGAGACAGACAAAGTACAATTAAGGATCTGGTGAATAGAATGAATGATTTATGTGCAGAGACAGTTTACAGCCCAGGTCACTTAAAGAGAAAGCTGAAGGATCATTTCGGTGACAACATTATCATTACAGATATCAATGGAAAGTCTAGTGTCGTCACATTGAAAGAAACAGCAAAGTCTATACTTCAAGCATTTTACAGTCGTCCTAAAAATGAAGACCCAGAAGATGAAAAGAAAGCCATTATCCTAGCAGCAGCACAACTAATCAAAAGTGATGTTCAGTCGTTGATTGGAGAAAAAGATGTGTACCCAACTGCAAGAGAAATTGGATCTATTGAAGCTAACCTCAGTTTTGTACCACAGAGTCTGAAACTATTCCTGCGAAACTTGAGTGCAGAAAAGAACAGTGATTTAAAAATATCTTCAATAGGCCAGTCTATTATGCAAATTATTAGACCCCGAACTCTTCTTTCACCCTTACAAATTGGACTTGGTGTGCAACTCCATCACAGCTTTGCCTCAAGATTTTTGATTTCGACTTTGCACAATCTTGGATTTTGCTCGTCATATTCTGAGGTCCAGAGATTTGAGTCAAATGCAGTCATTTCTCAAGGGTTGGATATTCCAGGTGATGTTACCCAAAGTTTTCTCCAATATGTTGCAGACAATGTCGATCATAATCTTCGGACATTAGATGGAAATAATACCTTCCATGGTATGTGCATCATATGTGGAATTACTCCTGGAACAATTCAACAAAGTCCAATAAGACGAAAAATTGTCTCAGCAGAGGAGATAAAATCCATTGCAAAAATAGAAATAGAATACTACAAGCAAAGCAATAATTCCGCAATGGCTGTTACCTTTGAGGAGTTGGAGAATGTAAGAAGCATTGATAATTCAGCATGCGTGGACTTTCTCTCACTTGTTGTTTGGCCACGTGTAAATCCTACTCCAGGATGGTCAGGAGTTATGCAAATGACACAACAAGGAGAGTACCCTGGAAAATCATCCGTACTTTTTCTACCTATGATTGATATGAATGCAAGCGACTTGTCATGCGTGTACTCCACATTACTGTTTGTATGTAAGGAAGCAGGACGCTATCAAAGAACTCCAGTCTTGACCTTCGATCAACCTCTGTTTTGGAAGGCAATGATGATTATTTGGAATGAGCCAAAAGATAGCAAACTCAGATCAATGGCCATACGTTTAGGAGCGTTTCATACAGAAATGAGCTTTCTCGGCTGTATTGGGCATATAATGGAAGGATCTGGTCTGCATGAAATGTTAGAAATAATTTATGCCGCAAACACAGTACCACACATGTTGAATGGTAAAGCGATTGCAAGAGCTGTAAGAGGTCACTTTCTGATTGACACTGCATTGCACTATCTACTAGGATCCGAGGTCTTTGGCTTTCCACCCCCTTCTTCCTCTGAGAATCAGGATCAAGGAATGCAGACATCCCTTGATTTAGAGAACAGTCAGATTCTCAAAGAAGCATCAGATTTGTACATTCAACTATTAGATGGGACTTCATCTCCAGAGGTGATCAGGAACCATTCTGTATTTAACCAGTTGCAGATTTCTTTCCAGGAAATTTTAGACCAGAAAAGGGAAAGTCGAACTGCTAGATTGTGGATACAGTATTCAGAGATGATACAGATCCTGAGAACATTCATCAGAGCAGAGAGGACTGGTAACTGGAATCTACATTTACAGGCACTTCATGATATGTTACCATACTTTGCAGCAGCAGGACACAATCTTTACACAAAATCATGTTATGTGTACCTCATGATGATGCAGAAATTGAAGATAGATCATCCAGATGTGCACCAAGCTTTCCAGAATGGTCTTCATGTCATCCGAAGAAGTGAAAGATATTGGGCAGGATTGTCTACAGATTTAACAATAGAACAAGTTCTGATGAGAAGCGTAAAGACAGCTGGTGGTTTGACCAGGGGCCGTGGCATTGGGGAAAGTCAGAGAGCACTGTGGCTTCTTTCCATGCCCTCATGTGCAGAAGTAAATCAAGCCATGCAAGAAATTACTGATGTTGGATTTTACACCAGTGAACAACACAAAGAGGAGACAAAAGCAAGGCAAGAAAGAGATCAGAAAGATGTACTGTCAATTATAGATGTCATGAAAGATCGTAGCCCGTTTACAGGTGATGCCAATCTCCGTAACATTGAAACTGGTGTAGGAGCAGATCGTTCAGTCAATGCAGACAATGCAAAGGATGTAGGTGATAAAATAATCAAGTCTATGGAAGGAAGAAACATTTTGGACTTCAGCTTTAAAAGAAAAGACCAAGTTGTCACAATGTCTTCTAAAACTAGTATAAAGATTGATGGTGAAACTATACATGTTGATCCACAGCTTCTGTTTCAGAGATGTACGACTGCAGCAAATGGTTTATTTGACGACATCTCGGAAATTTTCAAATATGAACTGTGTAGCATTCCATCTTCATTGTTTGATGCTAATGGATTTCCTCGTGAGGCACACAAGTCAACATTTGCTGATATACTGTGGGAAAATACAGTAAATGATGATAATGTACCAGAAGCACAGAAGGATACATATTATGTATTAGATGGTGGCTCACTCTTGCACAGAATCCCTTGGCAGCGAGGTGACAAATTTTGTGACATTATCCAATCTTACCTTAATTATGTTCACAAACACTACCCGTCTGCTACAGTGGTGTTTGATGGATATCCAGATGGTCCAACAACAAAGGATACAGCCCATATCAGACGCACAAATGGAATAAATCCTCTTAAAGTTGATTTTTCTGAGGACATGCCATGCAAGATGAAAAAGGATAATTTTCTTGCAAATAGGTTCAACAAACAACGTTTTATTGAAATGCTTGGATCCAGGTTACTTGAAAACAACTACACAGTCGTGCATGCATCTGACGATGCTGATGTGAAGATTGTTCAGACTGCTGTGGAATGTGCAAAATCAAGGAAAGTGACTGTTATTGGGGAGGATACGGATTTATTGGTACTACTTTGTTACCATTGTGATTTGAATTCTTGCGCCCTTTATTTTCGGCCTGAACCTAAACAGTCAACCAAAAGAATGAAAGTATGGAACATTCAGAAAACAAAACAAGATATTGGAGAAGAGATGTGCTTATCGTTACCGTTCCTTCATGCCATAAGTGGTTGTGATACTACGTCTCGTATGTTTGGAGTAGGAAAAGGGGCTGCTTACAAAAAATTCAAATCCTCAGTGTATGTCAAAGATCTAGCACAAAAAATAATTTTGTCCTCTACAAAGGAAGAAATTGTTCAAGCTGTGAGGAAATAATAGCATGTCTTTATGGAGGAGCACAGTACGAAGGTTTGGATTTGCTGCGCTATAGGAAATTTGCCTCCAAGGTTGTGACTGGAAACATCTTTGTTCAGGTCCAAACATTACCACCGACTTCTGATGCTGCCAGTCTACATTCAATGAGATCGTACTATCAAACTAAAGTGTGGATCGGTGAGGGAGATAACTTAGACCCTAAAGATTACGGATGGTATGAATCCGATGATAACATGTTTTTACCAATCAAATGTACTCTGCCTCCAGCTCCCGAACGACTGCTGAAAGTGATCCAATGTAAATGCAAACTTAACTGTGACTTGAAAAAGTGTACCTGTCGAAAACATGGCTTGAATGTTCAGCAGGATGTGGAGAATGTCATGGTGTAAGCTGCTCAAACTCATCTGCGTTGATGTCTTCTGATTTGGACGATAGATAATCATTCGAATATATATTTTTCAAGTTATTTTGAATGTATTTTGAAACTGTTATGATTTGTATTTAAAATGTATAAAGAGACAATATTTTGTGCCATGACCACAAGATAGCCAGTGTAAATCATTATGTAATATTTTCATTTTAGCAATTTACACATAAGATTAAATCAACTATCATCCAATACGCAAAGAGAAACTGTTTCTCTTTCATATCTATTTCCAGTTTTGGAATTTTGATATTGCATGTTTAACCCAATTTTCTGATTTTTCCAGCAGGGATTTTTTTTTAGACTTAGGGTGTAGGAAAGTATATCTTCTTTTCAAATTGTGTGTAGGGCAATATGTAGTGAAGTTAAATTTCTCGACTTTTGTTAAATACCCATGTTTTCAACCAAATGTCACTTGTTTAATATCTTTGATATTTCTTGACTTTTGATGTATGAAAGGATTTTCTCTTTCTGTTTTACAATATATATATATATATATATATATATATATATATATATATATACATATATATATATATGTGTGTGTGTGTGTGTGTGTGTGTGTGTGTTGTCCATTTAATCGACAATGAATTTTTTCCATTTAATCGACAATAAAAACGATGCAACATATTTTCTTGTTTTTCACATTTTTTAGAATTAAGAAACGTATTTTCACACAATTTTCTTAAATTTATTGACGTAGACTTCACTATGCCTTGGTATTCAACAATTTTTCTTATTATTATTAAATAAGCTTAAATGTTATGTTCATTAAAAACATTTCTAAAGGAAAAAAAATCATATTTCTCATTTTTCACAATTTTTGAATGAAAAACCCAAATTTCATGAATTTGCCGGCTTAGATTTTTCTAGACTTTTGATATATAATAATATAGGTATCAAATAGTAAATTTATGCTAAAATAAATTCTGTTGCAATTTTGTTAAGGTTTGGTCATATTTTGAATAATTTGACTGGACTATAATGGTGCTGTACATTATATGTCTGCATAGATGACACAACACCTGTGCTTCTTTTGGGGGTACACAATTGTTTGATTTTAAACCCTACACCTGTGCTTCTTTTGAGGGGGGGGGGGGGGGGGGGGGGGGGGGGGGGGGGGGGGGGTTAAAAGATTGTTTAATATTTTACAATTTTAACAAGGACCAAATAACTGTATGACACCATGTAATTTTCAAGTATCTGCTTTGACTTGACAATCAGACAACAAATTGAACAAAATTTTAAGAATACAATAGATAATGTGTCAAAAAGTCCAACGATGTTGTAAATATACACTTCCTGTCACTTATAAAACATGCACCATTATATTCGGATTTAATTCAACCCTCAATCTCTCAAACTCTTCAAGTCCCTTGAAAGTTATCTTGAAGTTATCTTGAGTCACCTGTATAATATATGTGAAATTCATTTCATATATATATATATATATATATATATACACACACACACACACACACATACACACATGTAGTTGAGACTCTCTTGTCAGCGGAGCGAGTTTTCGTAAAAGGTCTCGACTCTTGCTAAGTGCTGTAGAAGAATTTATCCAGGACTACTGCATGAAGCTAAAAGCCTCCACGTATTGAGTCCTCCATCTGAAGCCACTATATGTAATGTATCCAGGAACACCAATACATCAGAAGATGATATGATTGTCACAATTACTGCCTCCCTCTGGTGCAGGCTAGACCCTGTAGCTTCCGCACTGACATAATAAAGATTGATTTTCCCAATGTATCATCCAGAAAGATCTTGGGAAAAGAACTTAAAAGTGGTCCACATTTACCCTGCCGGATACTCAATTGAACCAAACATTCCGTGTCATAAAATATTCACACTTCTGAAGACTACAAACAGCCAATCTCTAAAAAATCAACAACAAAAAACAGTTTTCAGTCATTGATATTCATTTAAACAATACAATACTTTCTTTGTTGTTTTACTGGGTGATAAATATAGCAAGCATTGCAGAAAAAAAATTCATAACTCACATTTTATGCTTATATGTATTTTTTAAAAGTATAAACTAGATTTCAGTACCAAATTATCGTATTTTTGACCCATTCATTACTTTAAACAAAATAGCCAATATACCTTTGACCTTGATATGCTCAATATTTGACAATGATTATGCAGACAAGTGGTACCAAAAAACCAATTCAAACTGGTTTGGAACAAATGTATTTATTATTGACAATGAAAGCAATGCTAATGTCAAAATAAATAGAAGAAAAAAGATTCAATGAATGTAAATATTAGCTGATTCTGATCAGAATCACAAAAATATTCTAAACAATAAAATCAATATCATTGAGAAAAATAATGCTCACATTTGTCCTTAAATGCTGCATATGGCATTTACTGATTCTGACTGATGATTGATTTCACTAATCCTTGTAGATCCAATTTTAAGCCTAAAATTTACCTGGACTAAGATCAAATACATACTGTTTATCAATCAAATACAAAACAAAAGTTCAGGCCTTGATTGACAGATTTGGCCAAGTGTGTCAACTGGACATGGGAGATGGGATAACAGTCGACTGCAAGCTTACCAACCCATTTTATCTACTGCAAAGATAATCTTGCTTTATGTTTTGTACTTTTGAGTTGAAGACTTCTAACTACATTCCCCGTGGGGATCCGGGTTAGAATAGATCCTCGGTACCCCTTGCTTGTCGTAAGAGACGACTAAATGGGGCGGTCCATTGGATGAGACCGCATAAATCGAGGTCCCATGTCACAGCAGGTGTGCCATGATAAAGATCCTTCCCTGCTCAAAGGCCATAAGCCCTGAGCATAGGCCTAAATTCTACAGCCCTTCACCGGCAATGGTGACATCTCCATGTGAGTGAAAACTTCTCGAGCGGGACATTAAACAATATATAATCAATCAATTAATCTAACTACATAATTGAACATTAGAAATAAATTTGTCACAGATAAATTGTAAATTCATTGGTAAAAGGTATCCACGAAATCCTCAAACATTGAGTCCCCACAAACAATAATGATTCCACAGTAACAGATATATAAGAAAGGAATGAAGGTCTAGATTGTTTGTAATATGGGTATACAAGAACAGTGGAAGCATAGGGATAATACCTGCTTTCCTCAGGCTTCTCAGATTATGAAAATTACCCCATACTTCCATCATCTTTATACACTTCATAGTACTAGCTGAAATCATTATAGACCTTTCCAACTCTTAACATTCTGACATGTGGAAAAAATATCAGAATGTTAAAAATCAGGGAGGGCTATGTTCTCGCAGCTGCCATAATAAAAAAAACATCAGAGAAATTGACTCCTTGATTTACTTCATTACTTTGAATTTCCAGAAACAAAATTTATTTAGATTACTCTGTAGAAACCGAGTTTTGAATTAAATATAATTACCACCTTCAAGGAATGAAATTGTGTTGCTCTTTTAAGAAACATTGACCCAGGTGATTGATTTCAATTTATCTGCTGCCTGATGTACAAATCACATGCTATAGTGTTATATGTAACTATTTCAAATGAACAAGAATGTTTACATTTCCCAATGTTTTGTCATTGATAAAATATCCTGTGTTGTGTTATTGGTTCACCTGATTCACTCAGGTGACCTGTTGATATTGTTGTCTGTTAACAATTGATTATCTTTAACTTCTTGATAACATCCTATCCAATTCTTTCCAAATTTGATATGAAGCATATTGCGACAATGGGGATATAAATTATAAATTTCAGGACTTCTGCATATGTGGGGCAAAAACTGTACATCTGTAAGAAAAACTAAATGCACAGTCATGTAGAGCAGGAAGGCCTCTAACAAAGTTGTAAATTTCATTATTCCTGGGTTAGAGGTTCAGATTCTAGAGTAAGGCCAAATTTGGCTTATAACATATATATGTAAAACATTTAAATAATGTATTCTTTAGTGCCTAACTCAAAACTGAATGGACATGTTGACAGAGTAGGTAGCCCTTTACCAAAATTGTAAATTTCATGATCCCAGGGGTAGGGGTTTTGGTACCAGGATAGGGGCAAATTGGTCATAGTAATTTAAAAGTCTGTATTATTTGAAAGACCTCTTCTTTAATTTTGCTGATACTATTTAAAAACTCTTATTTAGGAAAAGCAGAATAGGATGTACTAAATTAGTGAATTATGCAACCCCAGGGTTCTGATCATAATATGGCAGGTGCAAAATAGTCATATATAACATGTATTATATGCATAAAGTCTTTCATCAGTATGGACATTTTCTTAGGCATTTGTTTATGTAAGAACACATCTTGTTTTACACTGCTGCTGAATAGAAGAATCTAGCTTATATATGCAGCACAGGAAATTTTTTCTTGATTTTATAGCCCTTGGGACTAGTGATACTTTTAACTAATACTCGGGTGACTGATAAAACCTATGGGCCTCTTATTTTATTTCTCACTGAAAGTGAGGTATATATTTGCGATAAGAAACAGGTTAGATTTTACAAAATATGAATATTAAATATAAATTTTGATAAAAGACACAACCCATGCTACCAAATATTTTTGTAAAACCATGATTTAAACTATATGTGAACATAGATATTTATTAATTACTAATTATCTACATGTATTAAGGAAACAAGTAACATTTCAATGGGAAGTTTGAATGTTTAGAAGTGTAAATTTTGATTCCCAAATAAAGATTGCTTTTTGTTCAATTTGGATCTTAAATGAAAGAAACCAGTATATTTTATATAGGAACACTTCATTTCAGTTGGATTGACATCTTTTGAAGTCACATTCTTGAAAAATGAAGAGCTTTTATAATTCACTTTTCATCTGCAAGAAATTTACATATGAAGATTTGTAATTTCAAGTTGAAATGAAAAGATGTGTGGCTATATTTGATACATAGCCTTCTTACTAACTCTTGCTAGTGGGTTAACCATTTAGCAAGATCAGTGGAGCACTAGACTGTCGTGCCAGAGGTCCCAGGTTCAATCCTCAGCAGAGGCATAAACTAGTTTCTGTTACATTTAGTGCCCACATTGTGACCCAAGTAATTTCTGGTGGGTGAGAGTGATTGACCCAGAACTTCACCCCACAGCAATAGCACGCCAGGAGAGTTGGGATGCGTCACACTCTGGAGTTGAGCAATGTGGTAGTGTAAGATACATGGCCTTCCTACTAACTTTGGCTAGTAAGTTAACCCTTTAGCTCGATCAGTAGAACACTAGACTGTCATGCCAGAGGTTCTGGGTTCAATTCTCAGCAGAGGCATAAACCAGTCTCTGATCTCCTGAATATAATATGTATATGTTGTGATAAACAAGTGATACATAAGAAATTATGCTAATCTTGCTATTAAATCGAACAAGGTGAATATCATGAAAATAAAAGCTTAAGTGATTAACATGAACAGGAAGTAAATTTTTAGAAGGTATATATTCTAAAGCTGATGCTGTATTGGGTCTATATGAGTGTAAATTGATGTGAAATTTTAGAGGTACAGGTCTTAGGAAACTTAAGAGACTCATTTTGTGACCAAAAGATTTCTGAAAAAGTAGGTGGGACCTTATCAAAACAGATGTTGTTTACCTGGAGTATCCAGAAATACATGGAAAAATAAAAAATATTAGAAATATTTATCCATTGTTTAGAAAAAAGAATATTTATAAAAATATATTCTTTAAGTAATTTAATTTAAAATTATTAATTATTTTATTGATTAGATTAATAATTAGTTTGAGAACATTAACTATCATTACTTGTGGTTTATTGGGCGACCAGGACTGCATTTTCAGTGAGAATGCATAGTTGACAGAGGCAATCTGGAATACTTGAGGAGGGATTAGAACAGTGGGCATTGAACCTGGTGCTGCTACTATATTGGAACTTCTCTTTCTGAATCACAGTTCTAATCATTACAACCAAATATAGCTAGATCGCTGCTAATTTCTCTTTGAGAAGTTGTGAGGTGATTTTTTTTACATTTTCTTCAGGATACAATTTATCTGTGACAAATTTATTTCTAATGTTCAATTATGTAGTTAGATTAATTGATTGATTATATATTGTTTTACGTTCCGCTTGAGAAGTTTTCACTTATATGGAGACGTCACCATTGCCAGTGAAGGGCTGCAAAATTTAGGTCTATGTTCAGTGCTTATGGCCTTGAGCAGGGAGGGATCTTTATCATGCCACACCTACTGCAACACAGGGCCTTGGTTTTTTGCAGTCTCATCCGAAGGACCGCCCCATTTAGTCATCACTTACGACAAGCAAGGGGGACTACAGACCTACCTTAACCTGGATCCCCATGCGGTTTGAAATACATAATTTCAATCTCCAAATCCATTTCTGAAATGCGTCATGGTACGCTGATTTAGGTAGACCTCTGAGGCACTGACTGATGGCTGAGCCAAGGGCTTGTCAAGACTTGTAACGATAACCAGATAAGAACTTTTTAAGTTTTGGAAAAAGGAAAAAGTCGCATGGAGCTAGATCTGGAGAGTATTGTGGGTGTGGCAAGACGGTAACCTTCTCCGACCTCAAAAATTGCTTTACAAGATCAGATGTATGTGATGGAGCATTATCATGAATTAGACAAACATGCCTAAATCCTGACACAGGGAATTGTTTATGATAATATTTCTTGAGCTTTTTTAGAATAACATCTTGGTAATACTGACCTGTAACATTTTGCCCTTTGGCACTGGAATTTGTACAGTTATAACATCACATGAGAAGAATATGCAATAAAGAACCTTCTTGGTGCTTATGGCTCTTTTTTTGGCAACTACAGACCTTCTACCGTGTTTAGTTAGCCATATTTTGTTTCCAATTTTTCTTACTAGTTCAAAATAGTGAACCCATGTTCCATCACCATTAACAATGTTTGCAAATTGTCTTTGATTGAATTTGGGACACATTTTGAGCAATTGCTTAGTGGTTTGTACTCGTACCCATTTTTGGTCATCTGTCAATATATGTGGTATCCATCTGGCAGAAATATTTCGTACTTTCTAAATAAGCTTCAAAATGAAATGCACCCACGATAGCGATATGCCAACAGCTTGGCAATATCACATATTGTGTACCTACCATCACTTTCAATTATTTCCCTGACTTTTGAGACATTTGTCGTGCCTGTTACACTCACAGGTCAGCCAGATTTTGCTGCATCTTTGACTGACACTTTGCTATTCAAAAATTTCTTTCTCCACCTACGAGTTGTCTCATAAGATACCTTATCAGACCCATAAACGTCCCCCAATTCAGTAAAAATCTGCATTACCAACTGACCGAGTTCTGTGCAAACTTTTATACAAGCTCCGATTTCTTCAATATTCTCAACCAGTTTCCCAACCATTTTTACAACAGTGGTCAACGACTGCCTCTATTGAAATGACTATCAGTTTAAAACTATGCGGAGCTAAAGCCTTGTGTTTATACCATTGGAAAGGTATTGAAAATAGCTATTCAAGAGTATCATCATCCATGAAATCGTACAAAGTGTCATCACACTGTGGTACAATACACATTTCATATCGAACAGCCCTAGTACAATACTTCATTTAAAGTTTACAAACTGTAGTAGTTTACAAAATTCAACTTAATATACAAACTACTGCATGCAAGCAAGGGTAACACTGGAAATGGTCATTCCTCGAAAAACCATTGTCCACCTCAGCTTCGTCTCGGTCGACAATGGTTTTCTCGGGTTGACAATCAGTCATCAGTTTCAATGCAGTTCATGATGTCTGCCAGCATGAAGCATTGCAAGTCATATCAGCATGTATTTTCAAAATTGAAATTTATTTTTGATATTTACGTTCTACTTTCATTTTTGTCAAAATTTCCAGCTGTTGAAAAGACATACATGTACTATATTGATCAAGATTGATATGTACATCATTGACATCTGCAGTGTGTTCATGGGAGAATGGTTATCATTACAATTTTTTAAAAAAATTAAAATGTAAATATAATTTTAGAAAAGCGCACCGCCACAGCACATGATATGCCCATCAGATGCTGATTCATTACAAACAGATAAGTGTGCATGACACAAAATCATGTCACCCTTCATTGGTGCAAAGATTGCACCAGTATCTTTGCTTTAAGTCTGAAGTAAAATCAAAATTATTCCTTGTAATGCATCTATAGCACAGTGCAATTAACTTGTCAAAATATCTCTTTAATTGTTCAAATAACTACAAACATATTTCAAAACATATTTTCATTTAATTTATCACATTTTATCATTCAGGTAATTTCTTTCACATGGTATGAATTACATATTTTGGGTTGCACACAGAAATGACCCATACTCCCCCTCTCCCCTCAGTAACCCCCTCCCCCTCAGTAACTCCTCCTTCCCCCTTAGTAACCTCCCAGTAACTCCTTCTTCCCCCTCAGTAACCCCCAGTAACTCCTCCTCCCCCTCAGTAACCCCCAAGTAACTCCCCCTCCCCCTCGGTAAAAGCCTGAACAGTAACAATTTTCTTGAACTACTGCAACATTCTCCATCCAAATATTAAAGTTTTTGCTAATATGATTCAGTCAGTGTTCTAAAATCAATGTTTTGGTCTTCATGATGCTGTCTATCATATAAAAGTCCAAGGGAATACAGAAAAAGTATTGAATGGTTTTTAAAAGAGAACAATTGATTTGACATCTTCATACCAGTATCATACACTGTCTGTGGACCATAAGCTAAGATATCTGTGGAGTACGTAATCATAGGGTATTGATTTCTACTCTGGAGGAATGCCATCAACCCTGTAACTTTGTCTGTGATCATTGGCCAATACTTCCCTGTCAAGCCCATTCCATTTCTTCCTTTTTTGAGAATCAAATGAATAAATAATGGTTTAGATATCAAGCCCATTAAATAAGGTTAGAGTGTTATCAAACACTGAATCAACATTTGTGGCTGATATTCCGATACTGAGAGTTCATTTAGCTCCAACTTCTCCTTATTTTGATAGACTTCATAAAAAACTCAAGTCCTCAAAGTCTCTGATGTTTCAGCTACCCACTAAGTACAATATTCATCACACCTTCCACACTCAGTGAATTGTACATCTCAGGTAGTTAAAGCATTGTATTGGTGGAGAGAAAATGTAAATAACTATAAAAGTGACCTTTGTTTAAGAATAACTTTAATGTTGGAGATGCCTTTCAGTGAAGTTGGCCAACAAGTTTCATCATAATAGTGAGTAATGTGTAAAGTTTGATCAATTACAATACAGAGGTAAAGAAGTCTGGCCTAACAAATGGATAACTGTGTACCTAAGACAAAAAAAGATGGAAAATGTGGCAACTATATACCTCACAGACAAGTGATAAATGTGGCAAGTGTATACCTCACAGACAAGTGGTAAATAAGGCAACTATATAACTCACAGACAAGTGGTAAATGTGGCAAGTGTATACCTCACAGACAAGTGGTAAATAAGGCAACTATACAACTCACAGACAAGTGGTAAATGTGGCAACTATACACCTCACAGACAGATGGAAAAGAAGCAACTTTACATCACAGCTAGACAAACAGATGCATAATATGGCAGCTATATGAAAAATGTGAAGATAAGGAAGTAAACAATCTTATGAGTATAACGAATGAATTAAATGAAGCATGAAAAATCACAAACATTCGTAATTTTATGTGCACGTGGTGTTACATTAAAAGAAAGTTCTTGAGTGATATCATAGTGATCTTTCTACTTGGTATTCAAAATTCTTTTTACAGAATTTTAAGATGACACAACTGAATTCAAAACTTCACCCAATGCTTTTATCCAAACGTATCAAGGGAAATTATCATAAGTTTTTCATAAACAAGAAATAGGGGCTGAAACAATACATCCCTTTCACAATATTATACATATTAAAATACTTATGCCATGATTCTTTGAAGAAAATTTAACTATCACAGTCACAATTTTATAAGCAAAATGTTTCCAAACTGCTGAATGGCAAAATGCCCGTAAGCTCTGTAGTTTAAATTGATCGAGTTCAATATTGTTTTTGTCAAACTTGAGGCATACAACAGTCTGACTGTTATTGGATGCCTTTTTGTCCCTCGTTCATGCAAAAATAATATATACAGGTCAAGCCCAATGTATTTTACCAAACTCAATTTTACAAAATGTATCAAATCGACAATCGAGACGATAAATCGAACATTGAATCGAGTTTTATATTAATCAGTATCGATATTTCAGTGAATCGTTTCAGCCCTACAAGAAATGGTTTAGAAACATATATGCTCCCCCTTTCATAATATTGGAAAGAATCAACTTTATATTTAGGATGTCTATAATGATAGTCACATATATGGGTTATCTACTAGTCAGAGACAACCACAATACTAAGTATGATCTCTTTCAGGCAAAGGATTCTAAAGATATTGAGTAAAGAATATTTTCTTATGTCCGGAGTAGTGTAACTCTTAACCCTTGACCTTGTGACCTTAAAATCAAGCGATGTCATATATTTCTTTGAATATACCAGTGTACAAAATTAGATGTCTGCCAATCAAAAGGTTCTCAAGATACTGAGCAGGCAATACCTTACTATGTTCATCGTATTTGAGTTTTGACCTTGTGACCTCAAAATTCAATGGGTCATATACTCCTTAGATAAAACCAGTGTATCATGTTTGATGTCTATCAAACAAAAAAGGGGTTCTCAAGATATTGAGCAGACAATATATTACTGTAATCAGTTTGACCCTTGACCTTGTGACCTCAAAATCAATAAGAGACATTTACTTTTTAGGGGGAACCTGTGTACCCAGTTTGACTGTTAAGCAAATGGCTCTCAAGATATTGAGCAAACAATATCTTCTAGTCTCCATAGAGATTCACACTGGACCCTGTGACCTTAAAATCAATAGGGGTCATCTACTCTTTTGAGGAACCCTTAATAACAAGTTTGATGTTTGTTAAACAAAGGGTTCTTGAGATATTGAGCAGACACCACTTGGTCTACCAAACCAACTGAACAACAGATGCAAAACCAATATGCCCCCTTTTTAATGAAATAAATGGATAATTTTACCAAAAATAAACTTAATAAATTTAAAATCACCTTGATTTTGGAGACATGACCTTGATTGATGGAATCCATAATCTTAAACCTAAAGCCAGATTTTTGAAGTATGAATATAGATAAACTTGTATACACATTGGTTTAAGAGAAACATAACAGAGAACAAAATCATCAATCCAGATTCACACACACCATTCCCTCTTCATTCTCATACGGCCTTATTCTTCTAACCGACCATCAGGGAAAGCCGACCATCAGGAAAAGTCAGAACATGTGTTTTAACACATCCTCTCAACACTGCAGCAATAACACACAATCAGTGGGCTTTTTTTCATCCCTGATGAGAGATCCTTCAAACTACTCCATGTGCTAGCTTCAATTAGATCTCCCTGAGAGTTTATAGCTGTTTAACCCCCTATACTCTTCAGATTTCATCATCAGACTCAGACACCAATTACATATTTCAATGCCATCAAATTGAAGCTAATTTAATGGATGTGCTACAACTTCTGGCTTTAATTGATCCAAATACATGTATTTATATTTACAAGCTGAAGTTTAAAGCTTTAGAGATGTTACAAAGAAAAGCTAATTTGTTTCCTTCTTAATGAAGAACTACTGTCAGAATTAAGGTTTACTTTCTGTACCAGATGTCTCTGAAATCCATTCAACATGCTATATTGTTGAATACCTCACCTATTCGTTCATCAATGCACAAGCATTCTTCAAATTAATTCATGTGTAAAACATTTACAAAAAAATCAGAATTACTATACCACTAAACATATACCAGTGAGATATATATTCGTACAATAATATTTGGTCAATTCTATATTCCACATGAAAACAAACATTCTGCGAGCATTGCTCTTTAACCAGCTCCCATGACATGAGAAATCAGTGTAACAACATATTTTGTATGGGGTAAAAGTGAATTTTTTTTTTTTTAATTTATGCAAAGGGACATAACTGATGTAAAAGTGGCCAGGTCAATTGTGACAAACCCAATCCACAGTTGAACAATAGAAAGCTACACTGCAATTTCTATATCTAATAAGAAAAGTATGGATAACTACAAGAGAGACTGACATAAAAATAAAAACAAAGGAAATCTATATTAGTCCTCGTGATTTCATTAATTAGGGACTATAGCAATTAATGGACAAATCCCCTCCCTCATATTAAATTTGTTAAAGTATTAATTATTGAATCACTATCTGTATCCTTTGTAGGTATCCTCAATTCATCTCATTAAAAAGATACAACTGGTGTAGATTAACATGTCATCTGGATAAAAACAATACATTACATTCAAAGGGTAGACACTTGGATAACAGAAACTAAATATTCATTTGGTCTGCTATTCCTTTACTTTAGCCAAGCTGTAAAACATGCTTAACTTTATCAACAACATTCTGCAAAAACTCCCCCTCCCCCTCCCCCCCCCCCTCCCAAGTGCAAATGTAATTAAAATACAAAATCCATCCATCATTAATTCCCCACATATATAACCTTTTGAAAACAAAGAGAAAGACACACCAAGTCAGAAATTTAATAAATATAACTTCCCTGGCAAAGGTAACCATAGCTATCTTTATAGTCATTGTCCAACAACTCAGGAGTATGGGTCATCTTTTATTTATAAAATATTTGGAGAGAGATGGATTGGAGCATATATATATAAAAGTGCAATGAACAGAGAAATTAACCTCCTCTTTGTGGTTTACTTATTGGTAGTTGTTGCCTAATACTGTACACATTCATTTCAAGAAAATCAAAATATCTTTGATTTCATCAAAACAATATACTCACAAAATTCTAGAACACTGTTAATTCTTAGCATAAAATTTATCAGCAATAAATTCATTAAACTTTCAACAGTAAGATGACACTGAAGAGAAATTAGACATTTACTAAATTATCTGTGCAACAATGAGCTTCACTTTATTATCTACTTTGTTTTGGGTTACTAAATTCTAATTTAACCAATAAATTGTTGCAACAGTCTGGTTATCCTGTGTGCCTAAGTCATTTTATAATCTAACAAGATTTGTGAATAAATGCTGCTTTCCCAATAGACAGTTTTGTAACAATCTCGTGTTTAGATTCCTTCTCATTCAGCAAATCTGTGAGAATACTTGTGCAATAACCCACAAATCAATAGAAATCATCCCAGGAAATCTCTCACCTGTAAATTAAAGATACAGGTAGCCATGCATAAAACACTCACACACAACTACTGGTCATAGTGATCCGCTAATTAGATACACCAACCTTGTGATTGATGGGTCTAGTCAAGACGTGGAATTCATTAAATCCACCTAGATCACTGTTACAGTATAATATGTATGATTTATAGTATACAGAGCAAATTCCCCAACATTTTTATATGTGTAATCATTGTGGATATACAGTGACTTTATAACGGTTATAGCCACAAAATTTCTCTGGATGGCAGACTTCTTGAAAACTTCTACCAACAAGCTGAGCAACAGGTTCTGCTTGGTAAAAGTTTTGCAAAAGCCATACAATTCTAACAGGACCCACAAAAAAATTCAATTTATGAATAAAATTAAAGAAATTGCTGAATTACATTGTTATCATCTTTATTGATATCATACATATTCTTTTTTCAAAAACCAGCAAAGACCTGCTCTTTTCCCATTGCTGCTGGAAAAACCCTCGAGTTGCTTTTCTTATTTTATATCCCCATCTCTTTCCTGTTCATTATTTTTATTATCAGGGTCCTTCCTTATTTTAAGCAGGCTTAGTGAAATATTTCATAGGCCAGTTTTTTACTTCAAGCTTCAAAACTAAAGATGTATTAACCACAATGGAATTATGACAAAATAAAATTTCTGGAATAAAAATAAAGGAATTTGGCCCAATACTAAGGACCAACATATAGAGATATTTTACAATACCTGCCAGGTATATCTGCCAGGACTGGAGGTCTGACCGATTTACAGTTTTCAACAAGACATTATTGTTCTCCAAGGTTTTGACTGTATACTCCCTTACTTTCTTTATTCTGGCTGCTTACTGACTATGAGATGTGCAAATAAGCTATACAAACACACAATCATCAAGTAATTGAGTCAAAACAAGCAAGACCTAAACTGTTTCAACAACTTTCCTTAGTCATCATGTGCTTTCAGACACAGTACAAGTACAGGTCATCTAGTTTACATGCTATATACTAAATAAAGTATTAAACCTAAGTACTGCACTGCATACCTTTGGAGCAGAGCCTAAAAGTGACTTAGGTTGTCAGCATACTTATATAGTAATAAAGTACCTGCTTACACCAATCAGCTTGTTCAATATAGATTGCTAAATGAATTGTGTATTTTGATCAAAGAATTGTATTTGAGATGCTTCAGAATCTACATGACTTTCTTGATGATATTTTTTTTTAAGAAAAGAAATTATGTGCAAAAACTAAATCCTCCATCTTTTCAGTTAAAAACATTACGAGTGTGTATTATGATAAAGGAAAAGATCACATCCCTAAATTCATCTGCTTACAAATAAGTACCAGGACACAGTTCTACAAAGTTTCAAGGCTCTCATTCATTTATTTGGGACTGTGGCTAGGACTGTTGGAATTGAAAAAAGAAACAACAATGTGTTCAAGATGGGAATTCTGTATAAGTTATTTGGCAGAATCAATGAAAACAAATATTGATTCAGCATCAATTATTATTTAAAGAAACTAAATAAGAAGCATATATACCATTCAAGAAATTTGAAAATCAATATTCTCTGTCTGCCTAAATTTGGGAAAATCACACTTCATTTTTAGGGAAAATGTCTAGTCTCTAAGAGTTTCACCTTGGAAATAGGGCCCTCTATCAGAGGATCAACAGTTCTGTCGTATAGGTTGAAATTTCCTATAAATCAATTTATATGGAGGTAAATCTCTGGCTAATAATCAACTGATACCATTCAGGCATGGCCTGAATTCTGACACCAACAAAATTGTCCACAATACACCCTCAGACTGTTATTACATACACCTATTCCCAACTATTCCACTCTACTAAACTCTCTCCACTTAATACCCTGACAGCATATCTTCACTCAGAGGGTTGACTGACCAAGTCAGGCCCTAGTTCAGAGATCTAAATGTTAAGTCAATACATTCACTAGATGAACAGTTTAACATTAGCTAGATACTGTTTCTCCGGTTCTGCCAGTCACAGCAAAAAGTATCCTAGTAATACTCTAATATTTTGTATACATTTTGTACTATTATCATGATTATGGTCAATATTTATGACATGCACCGATATCTAGAAGAGCTACAAAACAACAGCATAAATGGTACATTAGCTAATTAAGTTTATATATTTTTTTTCCCCATATTGATTGTGTGACAAAGGTGACAGCCAGTGCAGTGATACACAGGCATTTTGAATGAATCGTGGTGAATGCACGTACCAGTTTGTCCTTTTCCCAGGGTCTTCTCCAACTTGTAGGGTCCCACATACTGTTCCTCCTTGTGTCCGTGGGTGGTCCGTCCCTGGGGACGCGACATGGGGTTGCACCAGGGGGAAGTAAAGATTCTCCTACAAGAACATCTATTTACAATTTTCCAAATTCACGGCGATCGATAGCGTTTTCTCCGCCATTGAACAGGAGAATCTCGGTTCATTTTTTCTCTCGTTTCATCATATTTGAATACGTCCCAGGATGCAATCCAAAATTACCAACAAACCGATAAAAATGCTCTTGCTTGAATCTGTTCATTAAATTAAAGGTGCTTAGCTTTCCTCTCTGTTTATCGGACGCCAGGAAACCTTCGTGTGAATCATCCTCACATCAGCAGCTCATCTGGTTTTCAATGCTGAAGAGCTCGTGCAACGGAAGATAACTTGTTCAAGATGCACGCAAGTTAGCACTTGAAACACGGGTTTTTCAATCGTTTACTATTGATAAACAGTTTGAATGTTCTCTGTCCTAACGACCATATTTATTTTTGTCCAGTGGTGATATATCAGTATGTAATCGCGTGACAAAAGTTATTTCCCAAAGAAAATTTTCCATTTATAGGCTATTTCATACAAAACCAAGATGGTTAATTGCTGCTGCTCAGTTCCATTCACTCATTTGTGAATAAATATTGTTGAAATTAAAAACAAAATCATCTTTTCATAGGCATTCCTTGCAGCCAATTTCTCATCAATTGTGATAAAATTGCACTTTTGATTTAGATTTTTCATCATTAGGTGTTATGATCAAATGTCGAAATGCAGAGAGAAAATATAATTTATCAACAAGGTTACTCTTTTATTCCAACATTATGTAAATTTAGAACTTTAAATCATATATTAACCAATATTCGATTTATACATTCTAATACTTCTCAGCTTTCACGGTTATTATTATTATTTTATTTTATTCGTCGACCGAGTACATCGTGAATAGAGATTTCACGGGCGGATCTTGAAAACAAGAGATGATAGTTGGTAGTTGACCACTAGAACCCCGGCCCTTGCAAAATCTCAGTCCAGGAGTACGGATCTTCGATGTTTGCAGTGTTGTGCAATTTTCTCTTAATTATATATATATATAAATATATATATATATATATATATATAGAGAGAGAGAGAGAGAGAGAGAGAGAGAGATTGCAAACTGCGTTCCGGGGTGCAGATCGCTACTGAACTGCAATCCTTACTGTCCATTATATATATATATATATATATATATATATATATATATATATATATACACGAGATTTAATTACGGATTGATACAAACAAATATGTGAATGCAGGAATGATATGTATTTTCTGGCTTAGTTTGGTTTGTAGTGCGTACAAATTTATATAAGATTCCTTACAAGGGATTTGTAAATTTTGTATCGTGTTTAAAGGCTGAAATATTTTATCCCTCCCTATATAATTCTATACAAATTTTTCCCACTTGTTTAATTTAATTAACTTAGTTAACTCATTTGAGAAATCATTGAAATTACATTCGATAAATTGTTTTGATTTTACTTATAAAAACGTAAAATTACTTTTCATTTTGCTTTTTTTTTTAATTGTTGTAAGTATCGTTAAGCCACTTCTCTTGTCTGTTTTTTTTTTTTTTTTTAATGAAACCTTGGATTTAAGATTCGTGTTCCCAATATTTTCACACACACACACACACACACACAGCTTAATGCTAAACTGACTTTAAAATAGAAACTAAGAGTAGGTAAAACTATATAAGTGTTGGATAATTTTTTGTTTGTTTGCTTGTTTGTTTGTTAGTGGGGGTTTTTGGGGGTGTGGATGGGGGGAGGGGTGTTTGTTTGTTTCTTTGTTTTTTGGTTTTTTTTAATTTGTTTTACTCCAGGAAGGACAATTGTCATTCCCTTGTTATTCTTGACTCTCAGCTACTTTTGTTTGCTTACCGTTGTTGTTTGTTTGTATGTTTCGTTGTTGTTTATTTAAGATACAGCGAATGACTCCTATAAAGGAATCTCAATGTCCTCTGGAGTTAAAGGATCGTGACATTAGACTAACATTGTTGCATACAAAATGTCAGATCTCAACGCGCGCAATGAACATGGGGAATAATTTTCTCGAAATATAAAAAGTCAATTCATTATCTTCCAAACTCCTAGCTCACTGTAACACTTATCGGGAGTTATATCTTACCATATGTCATGTTTTGGCCTCATGGGTCCGCTTCGCGGAGCCTTTGATATATTGTAGTTAATTCCTATAATTTGGGGATGACATACAAAATTCAGGGTTGAAACACGACTCTCTCAGGCCAAACGAAGAGGTCGAACTTGATTAATGAAGGAAAACTGGAAACAGAAAATTTCAAACTTGTATGACATAAATGAAAATAATAATTTCAACAAACACTTCAAAATATATGCTGTAACAAGTTACGTCACTTCGTTTACAGAGTCACCGTGGCCCTGCTGTTATTCAGCTGTTGTGATTTGTTAAAAAGATGCTTTTAAAATATTTATTCCCATGAAAAAAGGAACACTTTCATGTAAATATGTCGTTGACCTATAGGGCTGGTATTGGTTTCAGTCTTTACCAAAGGCATTCTGATTTCCGTCCCGGTCGATGACAAGGCCACATGCGTGTAGTTATTTGTTTCTCATGCATCGCTTTAATTTTTCTTTTTTTTGTTTGTTTGTTTGTTTATAGCCGCCTGAGCAATTTTTCAGCTATCCGGCGGCTGTCACCATTACCGTTGACAGGGCTGCAAATTTAGGCCTATGCTCGGCACTCAGCAGGGAGGGATCTTTATCGTGCCACACCTACTGCGACACGGGACCTCGGTTTATACAGTCTCACCCGAAAGACCGGCACCCACGTCCCACAGTGGGATTCGAACCCCCGACTCAAGGATCATCAGATCTTTGAGCCCGACGCTCTAACCACTGCGCCACGCGGGCGGCCGCTTTAATTTTAGTCAATACACGTAAATTGTAGAGATAGAAAAAACCATTTCACAGTCGTTATCTGATGTGGATGCATTTTTAGTTCCTTATCTTGAAATTTCATTTTGTGTTTCTCAGTTTACTTTTAACAATGCAATTACTTTATATGCGTTTACTCACGGGACATAAAACCTTAACGGACCAACCCCACTCTTTTCTAATCTGTAAACCTCCCTCTTGCATTTTTGGCATAAAATATCGCCAGTGCACATATTTTTCCCGAGGAATGAACTGCATCTACTATGCAGTATCTCTCCCACAACAGTACTATTTCCCAGTGATGTTCTTGAAAGGCAAACGCAGCAGTTGTTGCTCGTCATTATTTTTTTTTTTTTCTCGTAAAACTTGTATCGAGTAACATAGAGTGAATGACTCTTGTCCTCGAACAAAGTGTGCTTACACTGAGGTATAGTTCCGGTTGATTATTTTAGTTACAGATAGTTTATGATCTGCATTCTCTGCCTGCCCTGAAGGACTTAAACGCCAAAATTCATGCAAAAATAGGCGGTTTTATTGAGAAAATGTTGTTAAGGCAAACTTTGAAAGTGTAATTTAAAAATTGCGAATACAAAATTTTAGACTCACAAATTTGAAAATTTTAGAAATATACACGGTAAAAAAATAACAAATGAACATTGATTTTCAAACATGAATTTTTTTCGGAAAATTGTCCTCTCCTATAGGTCAATTGTTTTGATATTCCGAATTCATCCTTTGCTTCCATTACCCCAACCTGGACCCAACGGGTAAAGACATAACCATGATGCAAGGTCACAAGGTCAAAAACCATGGTATGAATATAATACCTTGCCATAAGGAATCTATATGCAAAAAATATGAAAGCCTTCGAGGGAGCGGGATGATGTGAAATGTAATTGGTCTCTCCACAAGGAATCTATGTGCAAAATATGAAAGCCCAACCTTAAGTGACTCAGGATTTATTTCTTAAGTTTGGTTTTCTTAAAAGTATGTCATGCTACAAGGTCAAGGTTACAAGGGTTAAAAGGACCTTGTCAGAAGAAAATCTCATATGAAATATGAGAGCCCTATGACTCATCATTCAAAAACTATGAGCAAGAGTAAAATTCGTATTGCTCTTATCAATTTAATTGATGCGCGTCGTCTGAAATACTACGCGCGATAATCGAATTGATGCGCGCATCAAATTAGTGCTCTCAATTAAATTGATAAAAGCATCGATTAATTTTTTGCTCTCAACAATTAAATTGATGAGCGCTTCAATGTGGCGAAATAATTGCTCGCAAAATTTAATTTGGATCTCTTTATAAATGGTCTCCTTAAGATAAATTTAGTCATTCACAACGATTTTATTCAAGGAATTAATTCCCGCATTAGCTTAATTTAAGAAGAGGGCAACATTTTAACCAAAGAGGGCATCAAGTCAGTGTGTGGACATGTTGAATGGAAGATATCTTATCAAACAACTCTCTCTCTCTCTCAGAGAGAGATAGAATTGCTGCGCACATCAAATATATCATTAATTCAATTGATGAGGGCAATAATTCAAATATTTTGTAGATAAATTGGAACTATTGCGCACATTAATTGAAGTGAACAATATTGATGCGCACATTAACTGGACTATTGCTTTCAGCACATATCAATCTAATTGTTGGTATCGCCAATTGACTTGAAAAGAACAATACTTCAGTTTTCACTGAATCAATTCAGCAGACTAGTTAATGCTCTCAACAATTCAATTAATGCGCGATATAATTTAGATTTGAAGATACTATGATTTATTTGAAGAGATCTTTAAATGAAATGCTACGTGCATCAAATGAATTGACATCTTCAAAGATAAACTCAGTTATTTCAGTTTGTTTATATGGCGCCCCATACTCTTTACATTGACATATTGAATAGTGCGCGTTATCACCCCCACATGCTTGACGTGCTGGTCAAGTCTGTTTCAAAAATTGAAATTTTACAGGAGATTAGCCAATAGTTTCAGTGAGTACAATCTAATTAAAGTCGTCTGCTCCGTTTCATGTTGGTGGTGAAATACGGTAGTAAACGGAACCCGGACAGATTCTTCTAATTAGATTGCATTTAGCAAGAATATTATTAGGGCGAAGCGGAGTGAATGTAAATACCAACATTTGATGCTTTGTGTTTAAAATCCATCCCAAAACATCAAAAGTCTATATTTATTAAGTGATAAATATTAGATTAGAAGGAGTAGATTTCGTGGTGAAGTATGTTATTAGGTTGTATCATAAGTCGGTGACGATTACATTGTTTACAGACCCTTTTTATTTGTTTGCAGTTTATTTATAAACGTATTCCGCACCAGATTAATTTTTAATTCCAATAACACAAAAGAATAAAATTAAATAAAAAAATCATTGAACCAAAACAACTTGATTTGTAACTTGTAATGGAAATTAAAACGGATTAAAATTGCTGAAAACTGAAATTTCATTTTTTGAAACTGACATATTTTTTCTTCCATTGTACGAACCAAACATATCAATCGCTCATGTTATAAAATCTATTGAAACAAATACATCTAGTTTAAAGTTTTTTTGAAAAATTTGAATTTCATTCCATCACTGAAATTTCTCTTCAATCATGTTTGGAAATGGAATATACCAACTGTTCAATTCTAACCATTACACAATTTTCGAGTTGCCCAATAGTTATTTCCCTTTGCTGAACGCTTACGCAAAACGAAATGCAACACCCACGGTGTGTTTAAGAATGACATAAAGGACAATTACCAGCTGTCGTGTAACCACTCGATCTGCAGGGAAACTCAAATTTAGTATGATAATAAAATAGCTCAAACAAAATTCGATAATTACCATCTTTCTTTGATAAAAATATCACTCATGTCAAATAGGAAATAGATACCAATTTAATTTAATAGCCTAATTCAAATTATATATTCTTGATTTGGTCAGTTTTATGTATACCAACGGCCAATATATATATATATATATAAATATGTGTGTATATAAAATACGCCTTTATAACTTTTTATTGTTATCTACATAACCAATCTAATATATGCGTGTGGTGGTCAGACGGGCTCGATCATCAGTTGGAGAGCACTTGACTAGTGATTCAGGGGGCTAGGGTTTGAATCCCGGTTTGGTCCGTTGCATTTTCTCCCTTCCAGTTTTTGTCCCATGAGGATCCAGGTTTGAATAAGTCCTCAGTACCACTTGCCTGTCGCAAGGAGCCACTAAATGGGAAGATCCTTCAGATGAGACAGCAAACGCAGAGATCCCATGTCAAAACAGGTGTGGCACGATAAAGATATCTCCCTGCTCAAAGGTCACAAGCGCCGAGCACAGCCCAAGATTTTGCAGCCATTCACCGGCAATGGTGATGTCACCATATGAGTGAAAGATTCCCCAGTGGGACATTAAACAATATATTATCAATCAATCAATCAATGATCATCCAGATTTCAGATATGGAGAAAGCACCAGACAAACCGATGTCCGACTACCAGAGATGCAGCGACGAGCTAGAGCAGACCATGAGACACAGACGCCATAGTTCACTTGGTAAAGTTATAGGTGTCAATGAGAAAAGAGAGGCAGAAACTCCTTTAGTAAGCATGAGAGAAATGCAAGACAGCAGCAGAGCACCTGCATCAGTAAACTTTGTTAATGAATGAGAGAAGTCATTACAAGTCACAGATAACCATATCTGCTGCCCCTGTTGATAAACCCCAAAAAGGCACAGGTTGAGAAAAGAGAAAGCACCAGACAAGTTTTATAGTAGGTGCAGTTTTGCAATATTATCTTGTGCATTTTGAGCAAGTGTCTACGTGGAATGATTGGTCATATGCAGAAATGTCCTAGCAGCTCATTATGTCTTTACGGAGAGAGAGGCAAAGAAAATATTAGGAGACCCAACTCAAGATTATGACACTCTTAAATCCATTCTAGGAAAAAGGTTTTGCCCTCATAAGCTCACAGTTACTCATGAGGTGTTGACTGTACAAGACAGGTGAAACTCCCTCTGATTATGGGTATGCTCTTCGGAAATTAGGAAATCTAGTTTTCCCATGTCTTATGCAGATAGGTAAATAGTCATTGTAGAGCAATTTATGAACAGCATAGGGAGTACTAGGCCCCATGTCATTTTACATTACCCCATGACATTTGATAGTGCCATTTCTTCAGCCACAAAATTTGAAGCAGTTAAGGGGACACAACTCTCTATCATTAAGCCTCGTGTTCATGCTGTTCAGCCTTGTCAGGTTAAGTCCCCTGATGAACGTGATGTGCATTGAAGTCTTTTGAGACTAGCATTAACAATTTGTCCAGTAAGTAACAGGTCAGTCAGGAAAAGTTGTAGAGTGTAACAATTGTCATCAATTGGGCCATATAGCAAATTTTGTAAATCTCAAAACCTGGGCTGTGTGCCTTTGAGGACAAAGACAATTTAAGGAGGGAGGAATGTGGGGTCAGATGGGTTTGATCGCTGGTGGCCAGTTAGCTTAGTTGGTAGAGCACCTGACAGGTTCAAATCCCGGTTTGGTCCATTGCATTTTCTCCCTTTCTATTATATGTATATATCTTGTACCCAAAATACTGAATGCATCTCCATCACAGATGATATCTTGGAAATTGCATATTCATTTATGTGTGGTTATGATGGAATTCAAACATTCTGAAAGTTTGAATCAAAATCATATTCTGTTGAACCTTTTAATATTTTTTCTTTTCCTATGCTTGGAAGCAGAGATAACTTTTCCAAAATCATGAAATCAATTGGATTTGGTCCAACCTGGTTGGTTTTGAATCAGAATTATTGATCCCCAATGTCATCCAATCAATATGATGCCGTTATAATGGAAATTCAGTTCGAATTTGAATTAGAAAAATTCTACTTTTATAGAAGCATTAAAACTCTTTCCTCACTCACATTTGGTATCAGAGAAGCTTACCACCTATTTTACCCAATCAATTAGATGTGGGTATAATGGAAATTCAGACAGATTAAAATAAAAAACCCATTAAATTTCAATGAATCTTTAAAATTTTCTCTACCATATTAGGTTCAGAATCAGACATTCTGATGGACAATGAGATATGGTTATGAAATTTATTCAGTACAAAAATTTGGTCAAATTTCAATTTCATCAAATCTTCATAATTTTTTTTTTTAATTTTCAATCATATGAATCAGAGATACTGCATCTGAATACCAAATATCAGCATCCAAGTTGAAACTGTAAGAAAGATATGGCAAGAAGATGATTTCAAAGAAGACATATAGAAAATAAGGAAATACTGAAATGAACAAATCTGACTAAAACAATATGTCTCCCTTCAGCATGAAAATAAAATAAACAGAAAATCAAATACTTTTTTTTTTTTCATTTGTTATTGACACAAAGATGATCAAACAGTTAAATGTGTCATAAAATTCACATGAAAAGGTTTCATTAAAAAAAAAATAAATGCCCTAACACACACAGTGATAATATGGTTCCTCTGTACACCACTCTACAACAGCAAATGTTGGTATGGTCTCATAAACCTATTCCATCTATCCTATACAGCTTGGAAAGTCAGTGTAAATGATTTTGACATTAAATTCATCTTTACAAGATCGTAATTTTTCTATAAATAAATTACAATGAATCATATGAATAAAATAAGAAAATATAGAAAAAAGCATTCTATTTTAACATATATCAAAGAATGAATCAGTTATGAACAATTAAATGTCATGTATCATCACAGAAAACACCAAAACTTGTAAATAACATAGAATGTTATAAAACAAGAAAAAACAAATATAGTTTTATCTTGCACAAAAACCTCCAGTAAATGATACAAACATATTTGACATAGTTTCAGTCATCATCCCAAAAGTTCAATTCTGATTTCACATTAATATACATAGAAATACTGACACATTGATGACAAATGTAAATTCTCTCCATCTGTAACTGGTTCATGTAAACTGGTGCTCTGTTCTCAGCCCTGCTGATGTTTTGACTGTTTCTGCTGAAAGAATTAATTAAAAAATTACAAACAAGAAATATTTTAACAGATTTCATCATTTCAGTTGTACTTGTTATTAATAAGACATGTTTAATAGTGGTGCTAGCCTCCCAGTGGACCCTAGAACTATGAACGACAGTGAGGCCTTGAAAATTCTGATCCCATTAAGCTGGGCACTTCACCTTCTGAACAATTTCTTTGGGAAACTGCATTTACACACATTTTATTTTGCATCGTTAATCTGGAGTTCTGAATCCATATGGTAAATTTTTACATCAAAATATTAAAAACTAATGCAGAGGTAATTGTTTTAAAATGTTGGTTTTGGAAAATTTCATTCAAGGTGTAAATTGTAAAGAAAAGCCACCTTGTCTGCTTAAAACAATAAATCTGTTTTCTGTCAAAACTTCCCTAATTTGGCAGTCACCTAATCTTTATGATAATGTGTTAATTAAACTGCATGTGCCAATCAAGACATCGTATTGCTAATTTTTGCACATCATATCTGCAATACATGTAGTGTTCAACTGTAAACAATTCTGCAACACGCTATTTAATCGTCTTTACATATTGGTTATTAATAGATTGATCGTAATGCTGTATAAATATATTTTATTGAATTGCTGCATGCATCAGATGTGTTTGACCATGAATTGATATATGCTTGTTCAAATAAAAGAGTGATAATTAAAATAAAAAAAAAAAATAAAAAAATCTGATTAGTTGCAAAAAAAAAAATTTATACAAGAAAACATCACATATGTACAGTGTACCTGTGCATGATTGATTCTCACTAAGATGCCATAAAACTTTGTTTTGGGATTTTTAAATTCTGGGTAGAAGCAAGAAAAGTACCGTTTGGCTATTCATATTTGTGCATGCAGACACACATAATTTTGAGGTCACTTGGAGTTCTGTTTCGTTAAATATCAAAAGTGCATGTGGCCAGCTCAAAGTGGTAGTAGTATGAATAATGAGATTGGTTGTTTTTGTTCCTCAGATATTGACTAGGGTATAGTATGTGAAATATAAGTATTTATTTTTATTTTTTTTTCAGTTACATGTAGTGCTTGATTGTTTGCATTTAGTGCATGTAGTGTACAGTTTTCTACATTTGTTTAGTGTCCCAATTAGATATATGTGTAAATATTTACAAGTACATGGATATTTCAGTTCTAGTGCCTTGAAATGCACATTAATATTATCGTTTATTCATTTATCTGGACAATTTTGCTAACTATCAATTCTAGTGTTTTGAAATGCATGTAAATGTTAATATTTAGTAAAGCAAATTGTTCATGTTTATTTCAAAGTAAGCATATTGATTCCTTATATTAAGTCCTACAATGTATGATTCAGAAATACAGATGCTTCATTTTGCTAGCTACCAAAGTGTCCGAGTTAACAAGACTCCACTGTATATTCAATACAGTCTGATATTTGATGCACATTGTAAACATTTGCTTTACTGTTTCTGTCAAAAACAAGTATACAAATGAAAATAGAAACAAACTGGTTAGTAAAAGTAGGTCTAGTGAAGTCTGTTGTCAAACATGGTCTTGTTTTGGCACTAAGCCTGCCTCCACCAACTGCTCTGTGGTGAGCTGGGGCACTGTAGCATGCATTTCTGATTGAGATGAGTTAGTGGCCTCTATGTTCCTAGAATCCACGAATGCCATGGTTTCCTTTGGTATTGCAGTTGCTATGGTAGTGAGGTTTGAGGATGCTGCTGCGACTGGATTTGTCATGACAATGTCAGCAATATTTAAATTCTGAAACACAAGTTCACAGCAATGGAATCAATGATGGTAACAACTGAAAATCTTTCATTATACAATGCATACATCTCCCTACGTCTATAAGCATAAAATATCAAAAAGCTCTAAACCTTAAAAATAAACCAATACTAAAAGCTCTAAGCAATATTAGCAAATCCATAAAATACATGTACCATATTCCATTCACATATGATAAGCAAGAAAAATACCTTGTTTGAACAGTAAATCAAAGTTATGAAATTACTTGTACTGGTGCAGATTTGGATGGTGACTTTGTTAATCCCTGTAGTTTACTGGTAAGAGAATTGGAGTGGAGGTTGGCAGCAAACATAGAGACTTTGTTCATTACTTCTGGGGACAGCTTAAAGACTGTGGGTGAGGTTTTGGGTGGAGATGAAGTTGGATTAAGAGGACCCTGGTCAAAAATCCCATTTGTTACAGCAGAAGGTTTGGTGTTCGGTACAAGTGTCTCTAAATTGTCAAATAAATTGCCTTTCTTACTTGGATTCTCCACCACTACTTTGTTTTGAGATGTCACATTTACACCACAAGTTATCAATGGCATGATCTGAATGGCAGAACCCACTGAGACAGTGGAAAGTACTGGCACAGAGGACACAAGATGTGCACCAGATCCCAGACTGGAGACTGCTGATGCACTGGAAACTACCTTTACACTGGGACTTCCAAGAACACTGGACATGGCTGGGAAACTGGAAACCACTGGTGTGCTTGACACTAAATGCACAGATGAACCTACTGGAACATTGGAAACTACCGATTCAGTGGAAACAACTGTTGGTATTAAGGACACAGTGGATGTTTTTGTCACAGCAGAAATATTCTGGTTTTCTATTACTCTCTCACTTCCCTGCCACAGTTTGAGAGGTATCTCACTGTCAGAAGTTTCTAGTTTTCGTTTCTGTGGGAGTGTGGCACTGGCCACACTTGCCATCACCTGATCAACCACACTGCTTTGATCGTTAGTCACAGTGTCAATGTCTGCTGTCACACTTTGTTTTGTCTGGTCTCCACCTACAGTTGCATACACTTCATCATCAATGTATTTATTGATATTTTGTACAGGGCTTGGGAGAAGTAAGTCATTTCCAGGCAACATGCTGAGAATAACTTTCTGGGCTTGGTTAAGTATGGGTTTGGTCTCCACACTCTTCACTATGGTGGAAGCTATCGAGCTCTGAGAAGCTGGTATTGAGGAATTAGCCCCCTCTTCTAAACTGGCTGGAACAAAGCCACTGAATCCTGACTCTGCTGAAAGCTCTGGTAGGAGACGTCCCTTGGCCTGTAACTTAGCCACAGGGGTAGCCATTCTGATGGATGGTGATTGGATGATAGTTTGACTGGTTGATGGTGATTGGATAATGGTTTGACTGGTGGGTGGGGCCTGTATGATGGCTGGTTGTGGTTGAGTAGCTAGCCTCTGAGGCTGTGTTGCCATGGCTCTGATAATGGCAGGCTGTCCTACACTCTGTAAGATCTTATTGCCATCTGGCATTGTGACAAGTTTAACCACAGTTTTTCCTGAAGACAAAGCAGGAGACCCTATACCAGATGGAGCTGAAAAACATGGAGACTGTTTTATCCACAAATCATTTACAAAGTATGTCTGTTTTATTATCTAAATACTGCAATCAATTCTCTGGACATTTCTTCCAGTTATCTGAAGTAAAGGTACATCTGAACTGTGAAACCTCAAATCCATAAGAGCTTGTTACAAGAAAAAATATATTTACATGTTCTTTCTAGCATGCAGCGGAAATGATTATCTAATGATGTTGTGCATCAATTGCTGCTACTCAGAAAAATGTTTTGGTTTTGAAATTACTATGCACTACAAATAGTTCGAATGTAGGTAATTTTTACCTACCTACAATTATTGACAAATGAGTATTAAGTATTTTAAAGGTCAATCTGCTAATTTTTTGTCCAGTTATCAATATTGAAGTCCATGGTTTCAAAGTTTACCTACACACTATTTACTAATTTGTGATAGCCCAGTGAATAAGGTGCTCACTTCACAATTGAGAGGCCCAGGTTTGATTCTCGATCCCAGAACCATGTCAAACCCAATAAGTTTAAAATAGGTAATGACTGTTCCTTCACCAAATGCATGGCATTAGAACTAAAAATGGAGGAACTGGCATGATAAAGAACTAACTCTCAATGCTACAGCCATAAGCACCATGCATAGGTCAAAATTATTTTCGGCTCTTCACCTAAAGCTGGGACATTTCAACATCAGTGGAAAATTCTCACACAGGTCATAAAACAACAAACAACCAAACAGAAAACTAATTCCATAGATATAACTTGTAATCATGAGCAGTAAATTTCTTTCTGTGATTAATATTTGTAATTCTTTTCAAAGATCACAAACAAAAGTTCTACATGCATTTGGTGCATCAATTTCTTTTCTTCAAAAGATTATGTGTACTAAAATATCTGGTGCACACCTTTATAGATGATCCTTGTTTTCCCTGACACAGGGATTCCTGTGATCTGTCCATCTACCACAAGCATGCCTGCTGACACTTTGATCCCATCCGATGACACCGTGGTGGGTGTCTGTGCCTGGGTAACCACTGTGGAGGGAGCTGAGGACACAGTCTGTGCTGGGCTGGACACAATGCGTATGGTTTTAGGTCCTTGTGGTGTCTGAACTACAAACTGGTTCCCTGGGGTCAAGGCCGTCTGTGTTATAGGCATGTTGACCTTGACTGTGCCCCCACTCTGTCCATGACCTGCCAAAACCTCAGACTGACCTAAAACATTTCAGAAAGATTACATACATCTCATATAAAATTATCTATAAATATATAAAATACCTAAGATCTAAATGCAACTACTGCTATCCTAATAGGACTAAAATGAAATCAAAACGAGTACCTGCTGTCATGTAAAAGAATGTTCATATTTACTATCAATGTCACTTGTAATACAGTGGGGAAAAGACCTGTATGTTGTCCTTAGCCTAAGACATTGAAATACAAGATGCAACATCCTGACCAGGAGTTAGGAGAACACCCCTCAAGATGTGTCTTGAGCACAGTTGTTTTTAATTCCACTTGAAGTCAGAGAGAAACCACTTAGATGTTGTCTACAGACAGATGGACAGACAACTTTGTTGTGTGGTATAATGATAGTAAAACTTAATCATTTTAACAACTTTAAAATTCAGCTAAGTCTTATCTAACACTAAAACTTTTATAGGCAATAGGCACAACTCCTAAAAAATTCCCTTCTTTCCAATAATACAATCCAACATAGCACTAATAAACCTACCAAACTTCTAACATACAGTGTTTACCATTGAGCATACCCCATTTGTTTAACCCATGGATATGAAGACACTGAATGTATTTAAAAGGATTACGTACCGGATGACTTTTCTGGAGTTTTCTGAGCATGTGAAACGGTTGATAAAAGACTTCTCTGCTGGTTGGGTGTGGTAGATTTAGAAGCCTTTGCATACTTTTGCTGGTAGATGAAGGTCTTCCCATTGTGTTTGACAGAGGTCTGAAGATTACCAGATGAATCCATAATAAAACAGTTGTTCCCTGACCCAGATTTCACCTGGTATGGTGAGAATTTTTGGGTCTCACCTCGCGACACAAACTGTGGATTTATCTGATTCTGTCCATTCAGTCTCACAATCTTTTTCTCTGGATCCCACTCTAACTTGCTGTCCGAGTTGGGGTTGATGACTAGTGGCTTTTTGATGAGTTCTCGGAGGTTTATTGCAGGAGACAACTCTGGTATGAGTCGATTCAGGTTTTTCCTGCTATGTTTAGAATTGCTGCTGTTGGAGTCGGAATCATCATCATAATCATCATCATCATCATCATCTAAAGTAAGTTGCTACAAAAAGTACCACAAATTATCAATTTAACTCTGTAAAAAAAAATACTGAACAGATTACAGATCATTTATACTACAGAAAAGTCAGATCATGTCCAGTTTACAGGCGCGGATAATCAGATCAAACGAGACATGAAATGTCGAGTTTGATCTGATGATCAGTGACTGCCAACAATATGCGATCCTAATTTCTGGATCAAATAACTGAAGTAATGATAAATCTATTGCACACCCACCTCTGTAACACAATCATGGATAACTAATTAATTAATTAGCAAAAAGACAAAAAATACAGTAAAACATGGTTACAGCTTATAAAGAATTCAGGATTACAGTGAAGTCATTTTATACTTTTCTAAATACCTCAAACTCATCATCGTCCATTGCCTGTCGGAGAGTGTCTCGAGCACGAGAACTGGCTCCACGTTTGGGGCGGTACTTTTTCTCAATGTTGCCACCAAGTCCACTGACATGGAAATCTTCGTCAGTTTCATAAGCATTTGTGTGTTTTTCTAGGTGCTGTTTGACAACCCTATTCACAAATCTCTGAAGTCTAGCAGCCATGTCGCCAAGTTCTGGAAATACATGTATATCATTGTACTTCTCTATTATACTCCCATAGTTTAGTTTCAGTAGCAATTATTTCATTTTTGAAATTACATTTAAGCAATAAATTGTTACTTTTTGTGAAATATAGTGTGATAAATCAGACGGTGTGTGCAAACAAATTGAATACAGCGCGTTAGTGCTTTATGAAAATTTGTTTGCACACGCCATCTGATTTATCACACTAAATTTCACAAAAAGTAACAATTTATTGCTTATATTTTCATTTTAAAATTTTTCATTCTGCCCTGATTTTTATTATGAATTTCAAATTTCTTGCTATTATGAAGGTAAAAGTGCAAATATTGGAACAGTCATTCATTTGCATAAGAAAATAGTCCACAATGTAAAATGTAACTTCCATATTGCTTCATTTCTTTAAAATAAAAGATTAAAAATGATCAGATTTAAGAGTTTTAATGATGATTAAGCATTTAAATCAATTCAAACAGTTAAACAACAACAATACACAATCGGCGTAGGCGCATCCGTCCTATTTTTATTTCTGTAAGTTGAAGGTGCATGACTATGGCGTATGAATACCATCGGATTTATAGCCTGATAAATCCGACAAATATCTAGTGCTTTTAATTGAAAAAAAAACCCCAAGTAAATGTAAATATGAGGGCATGAACTGTGACATAAAGCCAGCATACTTCATGAAGACTGTACTCAGCTTTTTAAAATCAAATGGTAAATGAATTCTCCATGTTTTTTTTCTGAATTGATGTTATTTCTCTTCAACCTCTTTTTGAAACTTTGATAATATCTGTACAATTTAAAGGTTATAACCAAGGATAGAACTACACAGATCTAGATTACCAAAAATAATAAAATCCTGGTCCTCTACTGACGGAGCATTGATCTTGATGTTGGACAGTCTGGAACATCACTTTTCAAGAAACAAACACTCTTAGTATCTTAGAGTTCTAGACAGATGGAGTTGAATGAAATGATTCACAGTATAAGTGCAGAATTTTGTGAAGCTTCATATGAATTTCCCATTGATGTTTTGCCATAAAACTACATATGGGTATCTATAAATTGCCTATAGGTATCTATAAATTGCCTATGGGTATCTATAAACTGCCTATGGGTATCTATAAACTGCCTATGGGTATCTATAAATTGCCTATGAGTATCTATAAACTGCCTATGGGTATCTATAAATTGTCTATGGGTATCTATAAACTGCCTATGGATATCTATAAACTTCCTATGGGTATCTATAAACTGCCTATGGTTATCTATAAATTGCCTATGGGCATCTATAAATTGTCTGTGGGTATCTATAAACTGCCTATGGGTATCTATAAACTGCCTATGGGTATCTATAATTACCTATGGGTATCTATAAATTGCCAATGGGTATCTATAAACTGCCTATGAGTATCTATAAATTGTCTATGGGTGTCTATAAATTGCCTATGGGCATCTATAAATTGCCTATGGGTATCTATAAATTGCTTTTCCCCCCATTTTACTTTCAACAGTGATCTATCAATCACCACTCGTGTTTTCCCCCTAAAACTACCTAATTATATATCAATTACTCATTGCTACATTCTCCATAAAACTGCCTGAGTTATCTATCAATTTGCCCATAAAACTGCCTATAGTTTTCTACTAATTACCCAATGCCCTTTTCCCTGTTATGCTACCTACAGATATCTGTCAATTATCCATCACTGATTTCTGTGCAAAACTGCCTTCTGTTAGATACCAATTACCTTATCACTTTTAAACATGATTACTATGGAATCATTTAAATTTGTGAGGTTCAATTTTCTTGGATTGTTGAGATTTTACATTTTACGTTGGGATGTAATTTCATGGATACGGTTTCTGTAAATTGATACATTAAATATTTTGTGTATTTCATTATGGTTTGAAATTCAAGGGATAAAGGTATCCAATAAATCAAAGGAAACTGATCCCCCATGAAATCTAATGATTCCACAGTAATTATCAATTACCTACCACTGTTTTCCTCATAAAACTAGCCACTGTACCTACCGCTGTTTTCCCGTTATACTGCCTACAGTTACCTACCGCTGTTTTCCCCATTATACTGCCTACAGTTACCTACCGCTGTTTTCCCCGTTATACTGCCTACAATTATCCAGCATCAGGTTCAGATCCTGGACAAATCTGTTCTTTGTCCTGTAAGCTCTGTTTGTCAGCTTTTTCTCAATGGTGGCCAGATCCATAGGTCTCTGTCAATACAGAGTCAACGTAAGTTTGCACCAAGAATTCAAGAATTGATTACTGGGTTTTTCATTTTTGATAATTATGGATCATTTTAATAAACAAATATTTCCAAAGATTTTAAACTTCCAGTCTAACCTTGATAACATCATGATAATCTGGTGCATCCTCCTCTGTGACTGGTTCTTCAAATGGCCAGGCATCTTTGTGTGCCTTCACCATCTCCAATACTGTGAAAAAAGATACCTATACTCAGACACATAACAGATATACAAGGGCAATAACTCCACTGATCTTAAAAGGTGATGTGCTAAAGGACACAAGATTAATACAAGGGAATAATTTCCATGTTCTACTATGTTTATAAACATCTGTACCTCTGTTCATTTCCTCAACAACTTCTTCATCAAGTTCAACTTTGTTTGTGTAACTGTAATACAACCATCCATATAATTAACAAACATTAAAGCAACATGACCATCCATGTGCACAAAAGTCTAGTTCACAATTCAGTTAAATTTTAAACTGTTCACTTTCTTGCTTATCAACTCTATTAACTACACCTCCATGTGATTCACAGATTGTGAGAAATAGTCTGGGAAAAAATGAAATAATTTTGGTGTAACCCAACATAATTCTGAAGTTACATGAATGATTATGTGAAAAATTTGGGTTAATTCAGCACATGATAACCTAGGAATTGAAAATTTGCTGGTCATGATTAATGATAAGAAACCAAATAAATCATCAGATTAGAAAAATGTGGCCCATGGGCTACATTACTAAACTCTCTCTGTGTCTCTCTCTGTCCACACACACACACACACACACACACACACACACACACACACACACACACACACACACACATACACACACACATGCACCCACCCACTCTCATTTACACTGATTCTTTCATATCTGTTATTATGTAGAAGTTTTAAACCCCTATTTTGGCTCCTACCCTAGTCCCAAGGGTCATGGTTGTGCATACTTGATTTTACTTTACGTATCTTCCTTTATAACACTCTAAACCCTCTTAGTTGCCTCACTCCGATTTTGTACCCTGTGGTTTTTAAGAAGATTCTTCCTGTATTTTCCTTTAAACCCCTACTGCATCCCCCAATCTGATCCCAGGGCTTGTATTTAAACAAACTTGCGGCTTCATTATACAGTATAAGTAGAATTTTTTTTAGTGAAGACCCAGTTTTAGCATTATTAGGAAGGTGGTATACCATTTATGGGAAACTGGAGCTATCTTTCTTAGCTGTTGTAATCTGATGCTTACTCAATAATTAGCTTGGCTGACCAGTACTATACACGCCAGTATCAATATAATTAAAAACAAGTGTTTGTTATTCTAACTAATCAAATTTCCGAGAACCACAGGATATTAATTTTTGATGTAGTACAAAAACTTGTCAATGGAATGTGTCTATTTCTGATTTAAATGGAGGTACATGAAATTGAAAATTAATTGAATCTCCAAATAATTATTGAAACACACCCGATACATTGAAGTCTCATATTCCCCCAAATAAAAACACAAATACCCAATCACGTGTGTAAATCTGTTTGATAATAGTTTAACAGTATTTATGGCAATGTTTATTGTACAACTGTGTTACTGTTATAGATAGGAAATACAAGAAATGGACACGCTGAGAATGACATGTCGTCTCAAAAGGATTAAAAAGTGAAACGTTTAATTCGGGATACTTGTTCTTGGGAGACACGTTCTCGTCTTCAAGCAGGTAGCATAGTTAATGTTTCATTACGAATTTCACAACTCCCAATTAATTGTACAATTAATTCTTGTTAAATCGCCTGCCTTTTTTGCAATTTTGAAAATACAGTAGTATAATAAATTTCAATCCATAATTTGATCATATACATGTACAGTGTATTTGTACATTTCTAAATATTTATTTTGTGTTCATTTATCAAACATCTACAAAATACATTTATGATATGCATATCCATTATGGCTAAAATAACACTCATTATCAACATCAAGATTTATATATAAAACACTTCCTGTGACTATTTTGTTTTTTCTCACAATGGTATTCAAATAACATCTTGTGAATGAAACCACAGTTATTTTTTGAGCCCCTCATCATTCTGACTTTCACACAAGTCCATATAGCTGCCTAGCATTCTGCATGATTGAATTGATAAACACAAAATAATAACAATTACTAGGACTTCCAGGAATACTGCAGTTTAGCATTTCCCCAGTGATCAAAGGTGATGACTAATTTACCATTTTACTGATCACATGCCTTTGGTAGTATATCAAGACATCTGACACCCTAATGTATAAGTTTTGTTTTAAAAACAGGGTGTGAGATGATGGCATTCAAATTTGACATCATAACTGGAAATTCATATACCAGGAAACACATGGTGGTATAGTGAAAATGGTAATGAATTGAGTGGCAATAATTCAAGAATGAACTGTATGCTTGAAATTTAATGTTTATTATTGACCTGATTTTGAACAAGATGTGTTTGAGAGACAATGATGTCCTTGTATGGCAGCACAGTCATTCTGATACCCAAAGAAAGGTCTTGTCACAAAGAATACACATATGAAATATAAAAGCCCTAAAATTAACCATTCCAAAATTATGGCAAAGGTGAATTTTTTTTTTAAAAGTAGGTCAAGGTCATGAGGTCAAAAATTTTGCTACCTTAAGAAAGGTCTTGTTAAAAGGAATACACATGTGAAATACTCACATGAAAGTCATATCACTGACCATTCAAAAGTTGTGGTCAATTTTAAAGTTTTTCATTAGCAGGCCAAACCTGAAGGTCAAGATCACAAAAGTTTGGTACCAAAAGAAAGGCATAAACATGTGAAATATGAAAGCCTCATCATCATATATCAAAAGTTATGGCCAAGGTTAAAGTGTCTGTGAACAACAGATAAAGAACTATATGCACCAAATCTCTGATCATTGGGTATAAAAATTGAGTCTTTAAATTGTACATGTCACATGTTTTTCAAGTTCACTACAAAATCATCTTGCCTTCTTTGAAGAAAAACCACTAACTTAGCATCTGCTAATACCTATACAGTATAAGTAAGCTTTAATGTAAGTTTTTGTTTTCTGGTTCAATGATTCTTGAGAGATATTTTTTAAACATGTAACCTAATTTAATCCCCTCTTGGAAGAGGGCACGGTCCCCCATTCAATCAAACTTGAATCCCCTTAACTCAATACTCAAGGATACTTTGTATGAAGATTGGTTAAAATTGGCCCAAGGGTTCATAAGAGGATGAAAATGTGAGGAAAAGTTTATGTCAAACAGAATAACAAATGCCACACAACATTTTATCAAATAAGGAGTCTATAAGGATGTGTGATTACTAGTAAATAGGAAATAGTATTTGTCTTTCCAACTTCCATGATAAACTTCTGATATTTTACTAATACTCACCTGTCATGGTCGTCCACGTACTTGCTGTTACCCGGGTTTGCGACGTACATCAGCTCTGGAGGAATTTCTTTACCCTCTGCCAGAAGAGCAGCTCTCTGTTCTCTCAATTCTAATCTTTTGGCCCTCTCTGTAATTCATACACAAAGGTTATATCAGTTTTACAACAAGGTGTCATTCAGATACTTGATCAGTTCCTGATTATGAAATAGGCTTTTCCTTTCACACCTTTCTCACAATGCTGTTTGCCCTCTTTGTCTCTGCACTTCTTTCATTCTCTACAATATTATTCTTGTTGTCTTCAAACCCTCTGCATTTTCTCTTGTGATTTTCCCTCTACCCTTATGCTTCCATGCCCTGTTGTTTCTCTTTTGCCTCCCTCCAATATATAATTCTAACTACATGCCCTCTGTCCTTACTCCCTATCACCAGTGCTCTATTCCTCAGACCCATCTGACTACATGCTCTCTGTCCTTACTCCTTATCACCAGTGCTCTATTCCTAAGTTCCATCTAACTACATGCTCTCTGTCCTTACTCCCTATCACCAGTGCTCTATTCCTAAGTTCCATCTGACTACATGCCCTCTGTCCTTACTCCCTATCACCAGTGCTCTATTCCTAAGTTCCATCTGACTACATGCCCTCTGTCCTTACTCCCTATCACCAGTGCTCTATTCCTAAGTTCCATCTGACTATATGCCCTCCGTCCTTACTCCCTATCACCAGTGCTCTATTCCTCAGACCCATCTGACTACATGCTCTCTGTCCTTACTCCTTATCACCAGTGCTCTATTCCTAAGTTCCATCTAACTACATGCTCTCTGTCCTTACTCCCTATCACCAGTGCTCTATTCCTAAGTTCCATCTGACTACATGCTCTCTGTCCTTACTCCCTATCACCAGTGCTCTATTCCTAAGTTCCATCTGACTACATGACCTCTGTCCTTACTCCCTATCACCAGTGCTCTATTCCTAAGTTCCATCTGACTACATGCTCTCTGTCCTTACTCCCTATCACCAGTGCTCTATTCCTAAGTTCCATCTGACTACATGCCCTCCGTCCTTACTCCCTATCACCAGTGCTCTATTCCTAAGTTCCATCTGACTACATGCCCTCTGTCCTTACTCCCTATCACCAGTGCTCTATTCCTAAGTTCCATCTGACTACATGCCCTCTGTCCTTACTCCCTATCACCAGTGCTCTATTCCTAAGTTCCATCTGACTATATGCCCTCCGTCCTTACTCCCTATCACCAGTGCTCTATTCCTCAGACCCATCTGACTACATGCCCTCCGTCCTTACTCCCTATCACCAGTGCTCTATTCCTAAGTTCCATCTGACTACATGCCCTCTGTCTCTATCCCCATTGCTTTCCTTGGCACTATCATCCTCCCTCTGTGCTGTCTTACCCTGTCACTATTCCTCTCCCCATTCCTCCTTACCCTTCAAGAGCCCATGACTTCATTTCCTAATTTCCATTCAAATTCCCTTTTATCCTTCCCTGCTTTCATCCTGTATTCCCAAATTCCCCCTTCCCCTTCCTGGTCCTTAATTATTCTACTCTTCTTTACCCTCCCTGGCCCTCTGCCTATATTCCTTAATTATTCCAGCCATTCTTCCTTGCCCTCCCTGGCCCTCTGCCTATATTCCTTAATTATTCTCCATATTCTTCCTTACCCTCCCTGGCCCTCTGCCTATATTCCTTAATTATTCTCCATATTCTTCCTTACCCTCCCTGGCCCTCTGCCTATATTCCTTAATTATTCTTCATATTCTTCCTTACCCTCCCTGGCCCTCTGCCTTTCCTCCCTGGCTTTCTTTTCTTCTTCCTCTCTTTCTGCCTCCATTTTTTTCCTCCGCTCCTCTTCCTCAGCCTGTCTCTGTCTTTCTTCCTCAGCTTTTGCTTCAGCCAAAATCCTCTCCTAAATTAATAATGCAAAAAATGTTTTCCTGACAACTTATATTTGTGAAGAGTGCTAAGAATTAGTTCAATGTACGTAGTGTATTTTATGTACAAAATATGTGGAAAAAGAAATTAATTTATACACATTATGGACAACTTCATACACACAAGTTTAATTTAATGAAGAAGTATTTACTTTAAAGAACATTACTGATACCATTGTCTTTACAAAAGCAGTACAGGAAACAAGGGAAATTATCCAGTTTTGCCTTTTTGTTCTCTTGCAAAAATGCTATTTTTATCAATGGGTGGGGTGGGGGTGGGGGTTATTATCTAACAGTACATTGACAGAAAATCTTTCAAAACACAGTAATGACAAGATGTGTTTGTGAAACACAAATGCTGGAAAATTCAAAGGATGGCAATGCGTTAAATGTTGAAGTTTTCAAAAAGTAGGTCAAATGCCAAGATCAAGACCACAAGGTCAAATTTATTGGTACCAATAGAAAGATCTTGTCACAAGAAATACCCATGTATATGAAAATCCTAGTATTTACCATTTAGAAGTTATGGTCAATGTCAAAGTTTTTAAAAAGTAGGTCAAATACAAGGTCAAGGTCACAAGGTCAAAAATTTTGGTACCAGTACTAAGGTCTTGTCACAATAAACACTCAAGTGAAATCCCTAGTACTTGCCATGGCCAAGGTTAAAGTTTTTAAAAGTTGGTCAAACACTAAGTTTAAGGTCACAAAATTTATTACCAATGGTCTTGTCACAAGGAATACTCTGTGAAATATCAAAGCAAACAGCATTTACTGTTCAAACATTATTAGGAAGGCTAAAGCTTCAGACAGAATGACAGACAGGACAATATGCCCCTCCCCCCCAAATTCTTCTATCATGGGGAGATAAGCATTCAAAGTTTTTAGTTCACAAAGCAGAACCAAACCTCTGAATGATTTTGTTTCATACACCATATTTGTATCATGATATACATGTATACATACATTATTTTATGTTCCTTAGCAATTTGTATAATAAATTGTATTTGTATGGTATACTGCAATTTTTACGATAAATTATATTCTGTCTGCTAGTCACTTAAGAGATGTTGGTTTAGTGTCGAGACTACCTGTTCCATTTGTTCAAGCCGCTTTAGTTCAATTCTGTAAGATGTCCTTCGAGGCATGTTCTCTTGTTCTCGTCTAAGCTTCTCTTTTTGCTGTCAAAAAAATAAAAATCTGGCAATCATTTGGAGTGAATTCAACATGTTACTAAGATTAAAGTATCAGCAATTTAAAGTCTTTGAATATATAATTCTTTTCAAATGTACTTTTGAGCTGCAGAAATAAAATATAGCTGGATGGTCTAAAAAAAAAAAGAAAAAAAAAAGTGTTGTAATATAGACTGATGGTTTCAGACCAATGAAGTACAGTTAATTTGATGAACAAGAAAAAGAATTCACTTATCAATTTTCATCATGCAAGCTTATCAAAATTCTAATTGACATTACAGTACTTCAAAGCTTCTGATCATGTACAGCAAGGGGGAATTAAGACTGACTGTAACATTACTTTGTTCCACCTATTGATTGTTTATGCGATCAATAAATTTTTCATGTATTACCGCAATTAGAACAACTTTTAACACTTTCTGTATCCTGATAAGCAGTCAGTGTGTTTCCTGGAAATGTTAACTATAGTAAAATATTTGTTGAATCAGCACATTTTTTTTCTGATTGGACCACATTATGCAGTGTTTAATAGTTGTCTGGTCCCCAAAGCTAAAGACCTGCACTAAAATGAATCTGTTCCTTGGTATATATACCTACAGACAGAGAGTAATGACTTCAGCAATCTAACGTTTATGTAGGTATAAGTGATCGGGAACAGAGATCATTTGTCCACTGATAAACTCTGTCTCGCACCTAGCCTATCGAACAGTTCCCTAATTATCCCTGGTGTGGACTTCCATCCCGCTGCCATAATTGTACATAATCTGCACAAAATCTTTGTGAACTCTCACAGGACCACAATTCCATCTGTAATTGGCAAATCTACTTCCTCTGCTAATCATATCAAACGCCACAAGAAAAAGTTTCAATAAAGTGATATCAATAAACATCACTGTAATGTTGTTCATAAGCAAGAACACAAACTATGACCCGTTGGCCTCTGGTTCCCCAAGCACAGAACCATGCAGCTTAATAATGGCTTAAAGAGCATATGCCACAACAACAAAAATGTCTGATTGATGTTCAATGAGGCCACATTGAATTCATTATCAAGCTAATACAGATCTTAGGTCCCAATAATCTCAATAACTCTCATCTGAGATCTGTTTGAGTTCTATGAAGTGTTCTTATTATCTGTTTGCTTTATTGCAAAAATCATCTAATCTTGACACTGCTAACTACAATGTATCAATCATGATATCAGAAATCCCTAGGTGACCAAGATTCCAGGTCATCCTAAATGCCTGGGGCTGAATTGCTCATTGTTCAGTGCAATTTCTTGGCAGCCCTTGAAATTGAGTTGTGAAAATTAAATTAAACAGATATACTTATTGATATATCTATTTGGTCAAATGACTCACTAGTCTACAGATAGGCCAGTCATACGTCTGCATTCAAACATTGATTTTTTTCCACCCATTTCTGCAAGACTTTCAACAGTAAGCAAGGAGCATTTACATAGCTATCTGTCATAATTCAAAATTTTTGTGGAAAAAAAATAAATTAAAAATCCAAAAATTCACCTGTCATTTGCTTTCTGTTCATATGTTAATTTCTGACATCTATTATACAGTGTTACTGATAAAACCTGGTAGACTACCGATTGAAAAATGGTTACAGAGAGCTTAACTGTTACAATTCTAATGGAAAGGAAATAGACACTCTAGGTGTACGTAGTAACAGTCGAAACGGTCACACTTCATAGATAATTTTAAAATAGTCTCCCACGCTTTCCATTGATAAAGGCCTCTGGCTTAAATGAACTGGGTCCTTGAACATACTCAGGGAGTGTTCAGGCCTGATCAACCTAACAATGTACTTTTTTTTTTCATAAGCCTAATGTAACTAGTAAAACAAATATGGAATCCAGAACAGCAGAGACGTAAATGATGAATGAAAAAGAGAGAACTATTTCGGTATTTCCTTTATCGTGCTTGTAAAGACCAAGAAAAAATGTAATTGAATTGGTTAACAATGAGAAAGACTTGGGTCTTGTTGACATAGTCTAAATATACATCACATTGAGTAGTTAAAAACCAACGAAGGTGTTGCATGAATTGTGTTATAATATCATGTAAAACATCCATCTGACTATACATTGTAGAGGTTTTATGAAGTTGTTAACCACATTTTTTAAACACGGTATCACTGACAGCTGTCGCGTGCAGCCTTTCTGCAGGAAAGTGCCACATGATGGCATGAACTTGATTTGTTATCCAAGATCTATGCCTTTTTTCCCTAATTATGACGACTAAACTGCATCTGAGCGTGATCTGGGATGAACCATTTATAATCTGTACCTGAAGGCAGGTGTTTCAAACTACATATCAATAAGTCGCTATAAATAGGTCTGTATTTCTGTCACTGATGCAATGTGCCCAGGTAATATGAGAGGCATTAATTAATAAATGCAAAATTTGTCACCAAATTTTTTTTCTCCTCAGATTCATTGATATTTTGTGCCATTTGATTTGTTCTTATAATGCTTTATGCTTGTACACAAAACAATGTTACCTTTAAAAATCATTTTAAATATAAAACACATCATTGCTCTCTCTCTCTCTCTCTCTGTGTGTGTGTGTGTGTGTGTGTGTGTGTGTGCATCACATACAGAAAATTATCATCAACAACAATAAAATCAACAGAGTCAGATGTTTAAGCTCTCTTAAATTCCCATTGATGTGTATTACTACTAGTGACTAGATATGGTAACATTAATTCACTCCCCAGTAAACCTGTATTTGCCCTGTGATCCATATCCTAGCATTGGGGTCATTATGATGGCCATTTCCTAGGGGAGGTAATCATTAAGGACCCCGGTCCCCCAATATGCTGGACATTAATGTCCAGACCACTGGCCCCAGTAATGGATTACATACAAGATCAAAAGTTGGATGTCCCATTGTCCTGCTACTTCTACTGAATAATTCATTCTGTTTAGTCTATAATTGGCTCACTATAGCAGGCAATGAGGAGGACATTGGAGTGAAACCTGAGTCTTCTAATGAGCTATTCTTCTCTCTTCTGATTATCAAACAACTCTTCCAGACCCCAAAATGGTTTCTAAATAGACAATACATACATTTTTTACCCAAATTTAATATCTGTGTAAATAAGACCAATGAATCGATGGACCCCAGCCTGCCCACAATCTGCATCCAAAGCAAATAGTTTAAACTCATCCCACTCTCTGTCAATATTTAGCCAATGGTTTGCCATTTTTAGTGGATTGTCAAACTAGCATCCTTTTTCCTTTCACATTATCCTGTGACAGATTAAACCCAAAGTGTCAATATTACTCTCCCACACATGACAGAGAAACTTCATCAAGGCTACTGCTGCAAATCTATGTACATCATATTTCATATATAATTTAATATCCTATTTTCATATTACCTTTCATTTTGTGGAACTCAATTCCTAGGAGAGTGGATGATTCATCATAATTTGATTGTTTATACAAAACTTTTTCAATAAACACTGTAATTTTAGCAACAGGAAAATAAGTTGATCTCTCATGTTGTAAAGTTTTATTCAAAGTACCAAAAAATTTGACCAATTGGCATACAGCATGTCTGCTGCAAAGCTCAGGGCAGGTCATAATTAGAGTTCTGTGCACCAAAAAGGCTAATATGAAAAGTAATATAAATATATAGGGAGCCATTTTACAAGAGGTTTTATGATGTAATTCCAAAAGCACTTTTTACAAGTCTGTTAATGCTGCACCTCTTTAAAAGTGTAAATTCATGACATATCTAAAAGACCAGCTGACAATAGGTACATAAAACTATATTTTCACAAATTGTCAAGACATTAGACCACTGGTCTTAGTCATAAGACCTTTTGTAAAATTGTGTAAATGGACCCCTAAACTGGAACATATATCTCCCAAAATTTCCACTAGCTGTTCAAACTATTTTTTCCTGGTGGTCAAAAATCAAGAATGGATGGAGTTTGTAAAGGAATTTCAATCTGATTGACACTAAATATCTTCCATTAATGATGGTTAATGATGAACAAAGAACTTAAAAACAGCTTGACTCCTCTTTCCTCCCTAATCTGTATTGACCAGCGGCTAACTAGCTACCTATGGCCAATGACAAATCCTGGTCAGCCCCTCAGAATCAGATACACAGATTAATCGCTGACATGCTAAATTGTCAGAACCGTATTTTTTCTGCAATTTCCTCAAGATAAACTTGGTCAGGTATGAAATGTCTTTTGTGTACCTCTCAGGTGATAAAAAAAATTAACAGATGGATGAAAGACATTTGCTGTTAGCCTTAGAGAATCCTGGACAATACCAGAAATTCCTTGGCAACAGTGGAGCAACTTCAGGATACGGTCCCCTTCTACGATGCTTTGTTTATGCTTTTACTCGTGATATGGTCCCCTTCCATGACCCTTTGTGCATGCTTCTCATTGTGACAGTCCAGTGATTAATGCTAGTGAGGGGCTTTGTGAGGCAAACATTCCAGAACGAAAATTGAATGGAGGGGGGAACAAAACACATTGGTCCCCATCTGAATATAACTATGATCATTGTAAATTTGGATGGACCACCCTCCTTAAACAGAGGCAGCAACTATCCCTAGTAAATACATGTTTTCTTCTTGTTTAAGGGCAAAAATCTTTTTTCATCTATTTGAGAACACTTTAATTAACATTTCTACAAGCAACCCAGTTCAGCAGACGGCCAAACCACATTCCATTCTGGTATTCAATCTTTTAGGGGACAGAGATAAATGCAAATAAACCATTCAAAAGATCGTCTTTCCTGTATTTAACAATTTATTTCTCCAAAATACCAAAGATCATTATTTTCCTCTACATGGATATAAGCTAGCTAGGACAAAACATGACAGTATGCCACATTTGGTGGTAGTCTTCTGGAAAAAAACATACCAAAGTAAAAGTTTCTGGCATACTCCTGTCTAACCTGATTATTTTCAATTTTAATTTATTCACTCAACTTTATATAAAATGTGATGCCTTTATACTTTTTTGGATATTTGTTAAAAACACTGCAATATTCTACCCAGATACATAAAGGTTAATGAAATACATTTATTGTGTATTGCTTTCTAATGTATCTGTACATTAGTCTTTGATGTTGAAAATGTTTGTCAATGTCAAAGACAGGTGAATAACACTGAGTAAATATCTGCATGTAGATGTGTAAAGGTTATTGACACTCTCTCACAATGCCTGCAATAATGTGACCCCGTGTATCTGATGACAAAAAAAACCCTGCCTAATGTTCGCACTTCCAGATTACACATTGTGATAAATCATATCCCCATACCACTGCTGATGAGGAGATATGGGGGGAACACAGGTTGCAGCAATTAGTGATAATTACAGGCAATACAGCAAACATCTCATTGATAGAATCACCAGAATCTCGGATTGTAACACAACATGTGCCTCCCCAGTCATGTTTGTTTTCCATAGCTGAATGACACCACTAATTACAGACAAAAGCCCACAACACGCCTGTGCCAGGAACTCTCGCTGGGGAAACTCATTCTGCCAGCTTGCATAAGGCTCCCTCTGGGTTTCAGTAACTTCCCTGTCGTCACTACCAGCATCAGATATATATTCTATCTTCCCTCTGATAACATTTCCCTTCTCTGATAAAACTTTCCTAAGGTACCAGGCTATGTATCTCACTACTGGGCACTTACTACATGTATCACATACAGTGCATTCTTTTTAAAACAACAAGCATATTATGAATACATTTCTTTTCTGATTGTCAAGATCTTTCTGACAGATGGTAACCATCTTCCACATGTTACAAAAAAACTTTTTAACAAAACTATTATGATACCTTCTTTCAGACAACTATTCAAGTTCTTGTGATTACAACTGTTACTTCATTAAGTTTAATTATGACAAATGCTGTCTAACATGCTCTGGCTGACAAATTCTGTAACAAATTAAGATTAGACAGAAACAGAAATAGACAGAATATAGACTAAGACAGAGGGTAGAATTAGACAGAATGTGGGCTACAACAGAATGAATGTAAGATTAGACAGAATGTAAGAGTATATTAGACAGAATGTATGCTGAGACAGAATGTGGTATAAGACAGAATGAGGATTAGACAGAATGTGGGCCAAGACAGAATGAGATATTCAACAGAATGAGGATCAGAAGGAATGTAGGCTAAAACAGAGTGAGGTATTGGACTGAGGATTAGACAGAATGCAGGCCAAGACAGAATGTGGTATTAGACAGAATGTATGCTAAAACAGAATGAACATAGGATTAGACAGAATGTAAGATTACAAAATGTAAAGAACATATGCTAGACATTTGAGAATGGGATTAGGGTTGAAACATACTGTACCAATGAGAATATACAGGTGTCACTTTTGATGATTTCAACTATAACTTGCACACACATTTCACATTTGAAAATTATCATGGGTATGATTTAATCTCGTTGTAACTTCATAATGAAATATCATCCAAGGTGCTTGCATGATGATGCATATTAATAAGGAAACAGATGACATATCTGTGTCTTGTAATCAGAATTTAACCATTAATTTAGCCTTTAAATAGTTGGATATAATCTGCTCTCTATGTATTAAACTTCAGCTTGTTGTATAAAGAGAACTGGCAGACCCCCCCCCCCCCCCCAAAAAAAATAATGACTCAAATGAATAACAGCTTTCTTAATAAAGTAGATATATCACAATTCCTCTATAAGGAAGAGTCCCAACACAACCATGCATGGATGTATTTCCGATTCTGATCCTTCAAAGTTTGTCCTAATTCAAGATTGCACAGTCATGAAATTTAGACATTCTCAAAACTACTAGATGAACACCTGAGAAAAGTTTGGTGACAAGGCATGAAGTCTTCCTGGAAACAAGTCAGTCAAAAGAAGGCTGACATTCTGCAAATTAATATTGTCATTATCTAAGTATATCAAAATCCAAGAGCCAAAATAATTTAACTCCTGCCCCCAATTACAATAAAAACATGAAATATATAGACACATTTATATGATGATTTGGTATGCACCATAACTGGAGAAGTTTAAAAATCTTACAGTGAGGGTCACACTGATAAGCTCACTTTAAATCTATAACTCTGGCAAGCTAAATCTGATGACACATAAGTCACAAGCCATTACTGAAAATGTAAAGACACAATACCTAGATCTCGACAGACAAACAAAAGTGACAGGAACATTAATGAAATGGGAACATTAGGGCACAATAAAACTACGGAAGCTTGTCCTGCTGGCCATCTAGTGTCCAGTCCCATATTGATCAGAAGATCTGTTAGATCAGAATCTGCTGACTTTTCAATAACAATCAAGGAAATGGTGTACCCTTGTTAATTAAAGAATTACAGTATATTGATGAATTAATGTGAAAATAGACCACCAACATCTTAAAAAAAAAGTCATGCTGGAATAAAAATATTCAATGTGTCTGTATTTGTCTGCAGTAGTGATGTTTACAGTCAATTGTATAAATAGAACACATTAATTAAGTATACAGTTCTAAATAAAGTGCTGACGATATTGGGCCTTGTTATGATAATACGTAATTGTCATGTGTGGCTCTGCCAGCTGTTTCAGTGCTTCATGTATCCAAGGGTTATATCTCTTCATAAACACAGTCTAATCACAACACTTCAGCGTCTGATCTCAATAAGACACAGTGGCTGAGAGCTATCAGACAGAAGAAGTTAGTGTAAATCCACCAACTCTAACCTCTGCCCCTGGTCAGTCCTAATGGTTACCTGTTTGTTATCAATCATTGCAGAATTACCTATCAGCAGCAGACAGCCTGCTCCACAGTGGGAAGCTTGCTGAGATTCAGAATCAGTATTATTCACCCCGTCAGAGCACACCTGACATACCGTGATTTATTTTCAAATAAAAAGTTTATTCAGTTGCAATCAATGTGGAAAAAAGGGACTAATCACACTTTCTTAATTCAAGAAAGACCAGTCATTCCTGTTCCCAGGTATCTGCCTTGTGGACTTCTTAATTTTACAGTAGCCCCTAGCTTGGACCAGCATTTGCGTGTGAACTACCAGGATTAATATTTCATCAGCCACAATACTATTATGTCACAGTAGTGTGTTTGACTGACCGCATGACTAGGGGTCATTTTGAGAAGTGTGAAGCCCCCTGCAGACTAAGTGAAGAAGTCCATCCTTAGAGGTGACAAAACTCTTATTGGTGTTCTCACTTTCTAAGTAAAAGAAGGACTCCTGCTGATTCTGGTGGGCTGAGTTGTGAAAGTCAGGCCAACCATTGTAAGATAAATACAGTGTTCCAAAATCATTACTACACTCACAGAAGTGTCTTGTGCAGTTTACCTGTGTGCAGCTTACTGAATATCACTTCGAACAGACTTGAGGTAAGTTCTGTTAATATTTTAAAGACAAACTTTTCTGTCCACTTTCAGAAATTTTAACACAGAAGCAGACCTGACTCCTATTTATGAGGAAATGACATAATAATTGAAATCACCTTTGTCATCCATAATTAAATTTCCTGAGGGGATGATCATGGAGGGATTGGGGGTAATTAGCACAATGTACTAATGTCTTTAACTTGGATTGAGTGGATTAATCATGAACTTGAGTCTTTACAGACAGGTAATTGGGTCATCTGGTGATATAATTCACTCACAATAGAAGCAATAATGCCATTAAAGATTTTACATAAAAGTTTCTAGAAAGCTAAATTTGAAACATCTGGTCAAGATTTCTGGTCTGATTTAGTCAAGTCCTATGCCCTCAAAATTAAAGTACGGTAAGTCTCTATTTGTAATTCATCTAAGATTATTTTGCAGGAATTATTACTATACATATTGCTTGGTTAGTTTAATCTGTTGTATCATTAATCTGATCAATATCTGATTTTGTAACGTGGCTATTGATACTTCAGTATTCCATGCGATGTGGGAGTCAAGAGCTGTGCTATAAAAGACTTTGGAACCGTCCAATGACAGAATACATCATCTTCTGCTCAGGAGGCAGTGGTCACGGATCAGCGACTTCCTAAACACCCCACCAAACAATCACAACTACCGATATAAATCAGTGGACATAACACCCCCAGCAAAACTATTGTCATCCCTGGAATTTACTCCACAAGGTTAAATTGACTGCATGAGGCGCACAATCCAAAGGCATAGCTTGTGTGGTTCACAAATTATCAAACTTTTTTAACGAGTTCATCTAACCCCCGTGATCAGCAGATTTTTGCATTCAATATGATCTTTTATGCAAGTCATTGACAAAAATATAATAAATTGTGCTACTGGAAAAAAAAATCTCAGAGCTGAATTGAGCATGCAGAGAAGAGGAGGCCACACTTCAAAAGACTGCTCTGATTGTTTGTAAACAAAGGAGATTCAGAACAATTGGAACTTAAGACAGAACAATAATGGAAAAATAACACAGGAGATCACAATGCTCCTATATATTTCAGGAATATAATATAATATTAGTAGTAGTTCTCTCAGATTGTGTTAGCTATGAAGCTGGCTGTACCTCCGATCATCGTTCTATATGGATTTATAACAGTGAGCATGGCCTCTTGGAGTAAGTCAAAAATGGCAATGGATTACAAAGACACAGAAAACTTGGAAAAGACACAAAAAATTCGTTCCAATTGTGAAGAGGCTTTTTCATCCCAGATCTTCCATTGCATTCAACCATTTTCTCGTAAAGTCAAACAATACACACACATTAAACCAGAAAATCCTTTTGTTTACCAAATTTTCATCAAGCATGCTTGCAGGTAAGAAATCTATTTTATTGCTTTTCGTGGAAAAAGTTGGCACTTCACTAGTCCTCTCATGTGACATACTGTTGCAACCTAATTATTACCTAATATACCACAGAAACTGTGAAGGAATGACATCATCATATTAAAGAAATTATCTAATAATTACTCATAATGTGTGATTCTGAAATATGGCAAAATGGTACAGTTCTCTGAAAATTTATCTGAATTAAAATATTATATTGATAATTTCCCAGGCAGTGTAAACAATCACACTTTCTAATATTTATTTACTTCAAAAACTTATTTACTACAGTTAACTAACAGAATAAACCAAAAATTTAAAATCTAAGTAATGTTATATTCTACAAAAACTCTAAGCTGAAAGGATAACTGAAGATTTTCAGCAGGTTCCATTAGATTTTTCTCAAACTGAATCCATTCATTGGGATGCAACGGAGTGTGTAAATGTTCATGCTTGATTAGATTGATGTATGTTTGCTAATGAGTACCAGTGAAGTTTGTAGGATCTTCATTATCTGCTATAATTACACCAGTGTATAAAGCTATCATCAGGAAAAATTACGGGTGCAGAAAAATAACACATCCGGCTCATCAAATATTCAAAATACAGAATTAAAAAAAAAAATCTAACAGCTGCATTATGCATCTCAAGAAAACAAAGGTTACATAGAAAATCAATTTACTATCCACCATCACTTAATAAACCACTTGAGCTTTTCTAAGCCCTCATTTGAATAACAAGTATTTAAAATTAAGTCTCTCATCACACCCACAGGCCTTCATCACCAAGAGTTCGAACACAATTTTGCATAAGTATGACACATCATTAAAATTTCATGCACAACTTTGCAATTATTTTTGATGGGTAGATTTAAATTGAAACATGTGTTGATTTTATTCATGATATTTCCCCAACATCACAGTGAAACTTGATCTTGAAAAATTTGTTTTGGTGTATAATTTTGGAGAAAATTATCTGATATTGAGAAACCATATCATTTAACACAAAAGAATTGAAAAATGCCATATGACACTTCAAAAAAATTATTTTATTTTTATGTTCTGAAATTTTTTTGCAAGATAGTCGATGAATAATGGTTGATAGGTATCTACAAGTTTAAATATTTTATATACAGGGTAGCAAAATATAAAGGAAAAAGTATTCAGTCAATTAATTTTATTAACATATTGATCTGTGATCTCATAAACCTATCTTCTGTATAAATGTTAAGCTAATGAACGAGCCTGATGGAAATCTGATCACTGATGAGAGGCCCCATGTTATTGATGAGTGAGCGAGAGAGAGCAAAGTTTTCTGTCGTCATTAGTTTAAGAATAGCTGCTGATATCATATTGACCATGGTGTTCACTGAGTCACATGTAATTAGATGCTTTCATAACATCTCACTGCCTCAGCTTCCCTCAAACAATCACAGTGATCAACACAAGCCTAATTTCTCCCACCACACAGAAAAATGAAGAAACCTAGTCATAAAAATAATATGGGGAAATTTTGACAACCTTTGAATTCCAAAATTATTGGTCAGACAAATGGAATAATACTGCACTCTAGAAATAGATGAGAAACTATTGTTAAGCTAGTTCAGTTTCGTGTTCTTTGATATCAAGAAAAACATTAAGCTGTAAATACTTAGCTTCGATTTTGGCACATGCAATGTCGTCATTAAACATTCTTCACTGATGATGTCTTCTCCACATTCTTTACTAGACAGATAATTTTCCCCCCCTTTTTATCTTTTATTCCACTATCACCTTTATCTCAAGAACATCCTGTTAATTTTTTTTTTGCTATTGCAATCTTCTGCATTTACATTGATATAATATTTAATTTCATTAAGATAAAAGAATCTTCATTATTTTTTTTCCCTTCATCAGGAAATACAAGAAGATGTTGCTGTGTGTCCATACATATCTGACCAACTGTCCAACAACATCCAGTTACAGCACTGTCCAAAAGAGCCTTGATCAGTCCTGGGTTCCTGCGGTCAATCAAATGTGTAATATTAACACAAACTCCTCCAAAGACATAATCAAATCAAAGACGGACCAAACATTTGGAACAGAAACAGTTAGTGCCTCTACACAAAACCCCCTTCCATATTTAATACACAATGACTTACCAATAGAGGGGATCAAATTACCCCCAGCCATTGGCAAAAAAACCAAGGACAGTATTAGTGTCATCACATTCTTGGATAGAATAGTCTTGCCAGAATTTGTTATGGACTCAGGAGTACCTACTACTATAAATTCCAAAGACACACCTTTCAGTGACATGTCTCAGAAATCCAAGGATTTCTCCAGTTCCAAGAGGGGGAGGGGTATCCTACACTGGCTCTATATAGTGATCGGGAATAAAGACTCTGACAACAATGTTCAGTACCTCATGGATTCCAACAGGGCTTATAACTACGCAAACGAGGCAGTTTCAATGTCCCAGAAATCCTCTGCCAGTCACCTGACACTTAGTGTATTTGGTATCTGGCAGGTGCTTGTGACTTGGATGATTCTCTATTGCCTCTGACTGAATTATCTCCCTTGACTTCGACACCTACACTTTCTGTCTTACAGACAATGAAATGTGGCAATATGTGCAATACTTATAAGATGTGTTGTTCTACATCTGTTTATGGTGGATAGTAATCAGCAGAAACTAATAGTGAATGAATCTGTGGGGGCAAAAACCCTGAAATATTCACAGGTGACTGTTCATCAAAATCCATCTATCATCATAAAAATGGCTCATTTCTCTTTTGTTTTTGTGGCTCTCTGTCTGTGATGAATTGATGATATTCCACCTAGATTTGGGTTTTTAGTCCTCTCCTGTAAAGTACTGTACAAGGTATTGGAGAAAAAGTATTATATTTATATTTAAAAAATGTACATAAATTTGTATATACGTAAATGTATATAAAAAATAAATAAATTCATGTTTCATTCATTTTATGTTTTACATCTGTTATCTTCAACCTATCAAGGTTCCAAAAACATTTTGTTTCTTAAAAATCTGCAAAATAAAAACATCAAAAATGGTTTTTATCCATTCTCCAATTATATTGAGAACTTGCAATAATTTCACATTTTTTTATATTCATTGTGGATGGAAAATTGGTGGTGTGTCAGAGACATCTTCTCTGATATTAATGTATCAAATACAAAAATCATACATCAGAATACATGGACTTGTTGTCGTGTTTGTTTTGGATTTTAACCACCACCATCAAGTCTGTATCTGCTTGCTTTGATCCCCCTCTCTCTTGCCAAAAGTGAAGTAAGAGTAATTACAGAGAATACAATTCCACAGAAGCTGTAGATGATTGCACATCCTAATGAAAATCTTCCCCAGGTTTCATTTCTCTCTCTCTCTCTCAACTTGGTGGGGAGAGAGGAGACAACATTACATGGCACACTGTCAAATTCATCACATAGACTAGACTAAGAGCAAGGTTAGGCCTGCTTTAGACAGACACTAGCAGTGGGGAGATCACTCTATTAATCCATCAAAGGATGTTGAATTCCAGGTATCATTTATGTGGGAGGATCCATCACATATCTTTGCACCTCATGTATAAATCATTCACTGCACCTCACACAGCCTCCACAACAATTCTCAGATTTCTTAGCAGTAATTAGTACACTTTTGTTTAACATGCATTAGATTTAAAAAAACAAATCCCAAGAAAAGATGCAGGTTGATCATCTTTATGCCACATCAGATGACTCCAAGTTGTAAGAATTTAATAATCCAGTTATGATATACATGTGCATTGATAAATGAATAATTAATTAATATCAAAGATGACATAACTGCTATCAAAGATGACATATGCTAACATCAAAGGTGACATGACCTTAGAAAAGGAAGGAAGTTGAACACTTTAATCTCTCTTCAATATTTTCCCAAAATATAGCAGTAAGTTGAGAATATTCACCAAGACAAAAGTATATACATTTTTGCATACACAGAAACTCCATGTATGAAATGGGGAGGAGGGGGAAGGTGTGTGTGTGCTGTAGACGAGTCAGATAAATGTGGGCATTGAGAGGCTGCCTTCCTAATCCCTAAACTGTTTCTTACAGTGCTTGGTACCAAAATATTCTAAGAAAAGGAAAGCTTGATTAAAATCAAGAGCCTCATTGAAAATTTGTCAACACTTTTTGACTTTAACAGGAAAAGTAAGTGATAACAGCCTGCTAGAAATATTAGCATCTATCAACAAACAGTTATATCAGATAGTCTTAAGTTGTGCAGATGTCTATTAAAATAAAGTAGAAAAAACCAATCATACAGGTGCTAGCTCTATTCTTCATAACCTAACAGAAATGTGCAGAATATTATGTCTACAGGATAGATTAGATAGGAAGTAACACTACATTTTTTCATCAGTAAATTGATTAAGTGGTGGAATTTTCTTTGTGGTGAGAGAATCAGGAAATGCCACGCCCCCTACTGTCACTCATCCGCTCAAGTGATACAGACAATAGACAGCGGTACCTGCTTCTCGTATCAACAACTGCAGCAATTGGCAGTCCACTGCCTTCCCTGCCACTCATTATGTCAGCCTGATATACTGTGCAGGCAATTTCTTCATGGCATGGAAAAGCATTCAGACAATACAATAAAGATTGCTTCCTTTCCTCCATTCATTATTTCTGCTGAATAAACATTCTCCTGAACGGAGAATTCACGAATTCCATTCACGGATCTTTGTGGATATGAATCAAATTAACACATTGTTTTCAGAAACTCAACTAACATTTTGTGCCAATTGTTAAAGGAATTTAATTAACTCTCTGTCTTTTTTTATTTTTTTTTTTGTATTTTTATTTACACACTGGCTAAACAATGACATTGTAAGAGAGACAACTCATCATGAAGTACACATCTAAACTCCAGATTTCTAATCCACTTCAACTTAGAACTGACCCACTTCAAAATGACTTAAGACTTCAAATCTTTTCTGCAATTCATGCACTTGAAAATTTATTTTAAAAAATATGACACTGCAAATCCCTGACCTTGATTGTTTTCCCCTAATCTTGTATATCAACCTCCTGACATCAATGCCTGTAAATCTGTTGGTCTGTTAATACAGAAACACGTCAACATTCCAAGAACTCATTATACAGAGTTTATTATTTGCTGCATAGACAAAGATCAAGGTATGTTAATGTTTACAAACTTCTGAAAATGTATGGTATTAATCTAAAGTTATGAAATATATCCATTTCAAGGTTTTTTAAGTAAAATGTGCCAATCAAAAATTTAAATTTGCTTTCAGTGCAAAATTAGTTTATAAATGTAATGGACACTAACAGAATATGACCATACTGACCCCACCCTTACCTTAGAACTTCTACCCTGGGGTTGAGAAATTCACAATTTTGGTACATCTCTTTCTGCTTTTTCTAAATATGCACTTATTTATTTATTTTTTAAAATATCAGCAAAATTAATATTAAAGAAGTCTTTTAAATGATAAAGACATTTAATCACTATGATCATTTTGGCCTAATCCTTGTTCCAAAACCCCTACCCTGGAATCATGAAACATAAACCTTTGGTAAAGGACTATCTGCTCCTTCTTAATATCCATTCAGTTTCAATTTCGTATCAATAAGATTAAACATGATGTTAATTAAATGTTTTACACATAAACACTATATACCAAGTTTGGCCCTACCCTGGATTTGGAACATCTACCAGTGGATCATGAAATTTACAATTTTGGTTGAGGGCTACCTGCTCTAAATGACCATTTAGTTTTTCTTACAGATGTGCAATTGTAGAGAAGATTTTTTCAAAATTGGTCAATATTCGACAGTTTTTGCCCCACCTCTAAGGCCCTGAGGGTGGAGGTTAAGGAGTCCTGAAATTTACAATTTATGTCCTCCTTGTCCCAAAGAATTGGAATGGTAGTTATCAATAAATTAAAAATGCAAGACAGAAGATGCAAAATAACAGACACAGACCAATAGCAATAGGTCACCTGAATGACAAAGGTGACCTAAATTATTGAATACTTTAAGAGACATATTGAAAATAAAAATAACCACGTCATTTCAGTGTATCCCTCGCCTTTGTTTCCTTTGGAATGAGGGCATATACAGAAACTAATTCATCAATTTAGTAGTGGCCCTGTGAGGATCAAGGTTGTTAGAATAGATCCTCAGTACCCCTTGCTTGTCGTAAGAGGCGATTAAATGGGGCAGTCCTTCGGATGAGACCTAAAAAACCGAGGTCCCGTGTCACACCAGGTGTGGCACATAAAAAATCCCACCCTGCTCAAAGGCCATAAGCGCCGAGCATAGGCCTAAATTTGCAGCTCTTCACCGGCAATGGTGATGTCTCCACATGAGTGAAAAATTCTCGAGCGGGACGTTAAACAATATTTAATCAATCAATCAATTTAGTAACTTTAAAATTGACAGCATGAATCTGTAGGATACCATTATTTAATCCCTCCCTCCCCCCATTAATATTTCCAATTTTGAGGCATACGTTAAAATCACAATACATATATCTCTTACACCATTCACATGATCTTTTCAAAAGTGCAGATTCCGCCATTCGTTTCCAAGTACAAAAGGTCAAGTTATCTTTATACATATATTCCAAATAACATTGCCAACAATCAGGAATCGGAAACTATTGGTCACTCCAATGAATTGTAATTGTGATTAATATCTTAAATATTATCATTTTAAAATTGTCCCTGAAATAGTACAGTAGATTTGCCCATGTATAACAACAGAGAAATGAAACTACTATCATCTCCAGTAAATTTTGTGTACCATGTGACCTTTGTGTGTATTGATGTTTGTAACGTCTATTTTTGTATTCCAGATTGAAGCCATTACATGTCTTTGTCAACCATTCAACATACTCAGTCATCAGAGAACTTACCATCACACAAATAGAACAGTTGTACATATACTGTACTTATGTGTTTTACAGATGCACAAGTACAGAACATCTCACTGTTTAACAAAGTTCTATGAACTAAAGCAAAACAAATTCATGCATTTCTATCTTTTGTCATATGTGATGACAATACAAGATGCATGATGATGGATACAGACCAAAAGCAATACTTTATAGGATCGTTTTCTACTTGTACTCAATGTTTATCTGCAGATTATGTTAAAACATACTTTACATGGTTTTAAATACTTTAAATCACTATTTATTGATGAAAAAACTATTTTTAAAATTTTTTTTGGGTGTAAATCCTGATTGATGTTTTGCTGTGAAAATAAGGTGTTCATAAAAAATACTGCATATATACACAAACAAATGAAAGACTCAATTATTTGTGAAATCTATGTCTTGCTGATACCTTGGAAATAAAACCACAGGATACATCAGAGGCCTACAGTAGCCTATCATTTGTGTATATAGTTATTGGGCAGTGTATGTGATGAAAATGTACCCTTTTTAATGACATGAATACCATACCCACATACTACTACCTATACATTCACACTACATATGACTGACTCACCCTAGCTTCAATGATGTCAGGAATGGCTGGTAAGAAGTCTTCTACGATGCATTTGTAGAGGTCACGCTCACATTTGACCTTGCTGTCCTTCAGTGATTCTGCCAAGCCTTCCCAGTCATCCATGTCCACACATATCAGATTCCAGCGAACATTTGGATTCAGCGGTCGTTTAGGAAATGGAGGACGTTCCTTTCTCTCCGTAACCTCCATCTTCGGTGCAATTTTCTCTGCTCCCTCACTTTAAAATAACAATGTCTGTCATTAACATTTAATGCAAAACTGCAGTTACACATTTTACACATTTACATGGAAAAGCGTATTAATCACTAGGATTCATAATTTCATAGGTGCTTGTTGACGGCAAGAGCCCCCATCCTTTTTCCCCCACTGGTCTATAGTCCTCATTTCTTAAGGCATGATATATGATCAAATTCAATTAAAATATCTATGATTTTGTCCATTACATCATACTGTACTCAGTCAAGTTTTCTTTCTATCTCTTTATTGATATCATTTTTATATCTCTACCTAATACCATCTTTCTTTTTATCACTACTGATAACATTTGTTTTTAATACTACCTCATAACATATCTTTCTTTCAATCTTTACCCAAAAACATTTGTCTGTTTGTTTCTACCTGACAACACTGGTACTGGTCGCTGTTGCCCGGGCACGTAGTTTTTTGGGTTCCTCTTTTGTATCTTCCTCATCAAGAGTTGTCTCCTCCTTAATCTCTTCAATATTTTCTGACTTAACCTTATCTAGAGTAGTCTCCTCCTTACTGTCATCTGCCATGTTTGACTTGATATCTTCCTGTTCATTTGTCTCTTCTTCTCCATTCTTCTGTAGAGCCTCTGCACTTTCTATTACTGGTTCAGTTTCACTGAAAATGTATCACCAAGGTCTATCATAACAAAAATACTGCATCATTTTTACAAATTACAGAGACTCCATTTTTTGCAACACAACACCAATGATTTACATTTCTCTGTGCATTATGATGTATAACAGAAGCTCTTACCCATTTTGTTGGACTTTTTCATTATGGGCCTGTGAAGTGTCTGGAACCTCAGATTCCATCTTTCCTTTCTTCTCTGTCTTTTCAATACCTAGCAAGTTCCCTTCACCAACTCCAGGTGGGTCAGGTGATTTATCTCTCTCAGTAACCCCATTGGTCTCCATTTCTTCATAAGCTTCTTTCTCAATTTCAGTGCTGTAATATTTTATATTTTCATTCAATATTCACTAATTTATAAAATTTCAAGTAGCTATAAACTGGTAGATGAATAATTTTGACATTGACCCTTTTTTGTGTGTGTACACACACACACACACACACACACACAACTTATATTTGAGGTAATACTTCTCAAATATAGTTTTTAAAGAATATTTTAAAGAAGATGTGTCATTTGCAAAGTGCACAACCCCCCCCCCCCCCCCCCCCCCCCGACTTACAGACAAAACTATTTCTTATGTCCACTGTGCCATATATTATGTGCTCTTTGCAGAGTAAATTATTGAACAAAATGTTTAACTCGGAAACAAGATATTTTATACACCTGTCATCTCCATTCTGTATGATACGAAACTGAAGATTATCAAACATTCCTTACACATATAAGCAGCTTACCTGTCCATGCTCTCTTCTGCTTGAGGAATGCTTTCCTCCACTTGAGCGGCACTTTCTTCAGAGTTACAGCGAGAGGAAAGTCTGGATGTTGATTGAGAGGATGCAGAAGAGCTGTTGTTGTTGCTGATTAAATGTGAAAAGTGAAAATTTTATACAACTAAAAAAATACAGACACCTTTATTCCATTAAACTTTCATACAAATATCAGAAAAAATATTACACACATTTTTTAAATTCTTGGGAAAAAAATTTAATTAAAAAATGTATAATTTTAATGTCTACATTTTACTGCATGGATGTCAGGCATGTTTCTAAAAATAAGTTTTGGTGATTGTAGTCTTGCTGGTTTATAACAAAAATGCTGTGCCTCAGAAGATTTACACTGAAGTTACCTGTTTTTCCTCTGAGGTCGTCCCCGCCTTCCTGGTTTTGGTGCATCTGAAGCATTACCCCTTTGCTTCCTAAACATAGGCAAAAGTTGATTTTTTTAATTGCATGTACACAAAACTAATATTTACATCAGGTGAAAACATCTGAGGAAATTTGGTACACTTTACACATGTCTTACTGAATTTGCCAGTGTTTGTCGCTTTACATTTTTTTTTTTAAATAAACCACTAATAGACATTACTAATGCATGGCATACCAGTACTTACAAGACCTCTGGCATGAAAAGACCGAGATCTTGAAATGACCTTGATAAAAACAACACGAGTACCAGAAATAGTACATACACACCCTGAAAAGTGCTTATAAACCACTTGCACAGAAGAGTGAGATGTTTTTTGCACAGAACAGTGAACGGGTTTGCTTAGAAAGATGAATGGTTTGTATGGAACAATGAGCAGTTTGTACAGAACGAAACAATGTGCTTTGGAGGTGTAGCAGCATGTGTCAGGGTATGTAATATGCCTGTTACAAGCTTATGTAGATTGTTTTTCTTAAACCATGAGTTTTTGTAGAACTTTACTTATGGCAGTATTAGCCATCATCAATCTGTGACGTACTTTCTTTTGCAATGTATGAATATAAGTTTCTAGCTTAAAAAGTGTGCCAGAAAGTAACTAGACAAACCAAGAAGTCTTTTGTGTAAAATCCCCCCCCCCCATATTTAACCAAGTTCCAACGACCTGTAATTTTTTCAAACATCAAAGAAAATTAGAAAATCTTTGGGAATCAAAATCCTTGCAATATGCACATCTTCAAGTTGTTTACAAAGATCTTAGTTTGAAAACAGTGAAAGGAGTTAGATGGACAAATCATGTACTCTCTGTATAATATTCCCTCAAAACTAACAAAGTTCAACAACCTGTAATTTTCTCAAAAACTGGAGAAAATCAAAATCCTTCCCATATGCACATCTTCAATACCCATACAAACACTGTAAAATAACACAGTCCTCACTTGAAAACTAGGAGTTAGATGGATGAATTATGTACCGTATACATAACATTAAATGGCAAAACTTCTGCAAGAGAGGTCGAAATAGATCAAAATCTGGTGACCCACAAAGACACTACACAGCAAGTTTCAGCTGAATATGTGTCAGAGAAATGAAAATAGAAATAGAAAACCTCAAATGGACGGAAATACAAACATTGTCATACCATAAATATTCCATATAAAGACGGATGTATGAAAACCATGAAACCCAATTTTTTTTCAGTTGAGAGTGAGTTTGTAAAACACATGTCCCCCTTTACCAAAATCATAGTATACAGCACTACACACTGAAGAATTAAATTTACATAGTGAAAAAGAAAATCAGACTTAATAAGAGCATTACCATAGCAATACATATCTTTACTTTTCTGCGCATTGATTGTGTCAGCCTACCAAGTATGAAGTTGGTGAGGTAAAGCATTCTCTACTTATCCATTTCATGAGATGTGGGAGACATATAAAACCTGTCTGACCTTGTGGTGACCTAGACTTACTGACCAGTCCAGCAATAGGGATCATGTGCACATTAATGTGTGTCAGTCTATCAAGTACATGTATGATGTCTGAGGGGGTGAAGTTTTTCCATTTATCCTTTGTACAAGATAAAACATGTCTGGCCAGGTATTGACCTTGGACATAATAATGACCTCCTGAGCATTAGGGATCATCTGCATTTTGCTGTGTATCAACCGTCCAAGTATGACGTCTATAAGGAAAAGTGTTCTCCAACTGCTGTACAAGATGTGGGAGACTGACTGACAAACTGACCGACATGTGCATAGCAACATGCACCTCCGTATTTGAAAGTGGATATAAATATGAGAATAATCCATCCTTAAAATACAGGAATAGAGTGTGTGTACATCACTAGCATAAACATTAATATTATGTGCTTGTATGTCTGTACATACTAAAAAAAGATGTTTCTATCAGAACTTCTCATGAAATCAATACACTGTGTAAATATATGTTCTCTTTTTCTGTTAAGGAAACACATGGCTGTAATAACTAACGTACTGTGTCTTTCCGCTCCGTGTGCCTGGTGTAATGTTGTTTGATATGGAGCCTTGTCTAGATGACTGAGGAGTCACATTTTCATCCAAGTTTTCTTCATCAATTCCAGAATCACTACAATTTACAACGTATTTGAAAATATTTTGGAAGAACACCATACACAAAATAAATTTGATCCATTCACTTGATACATTGTACTTTTAAGAATCCTAGCAAATATCAACAACAGTAAATGCAGTTTAGAACTACTGGTTATTTTATCCATCAATGGTTGAGTTCAGAAACAAGAGCTCTGCATGGTGAGGCATATTCCCATGCAATGATTGTCTACAAGCCTTTTTTTGTGACATCTCATAGTGATCTTAATCTTTGAATCCCAAAATAAATAGGACTCTTCCTCTCTTGATAACAAAACTACATGTGTAGTATGAAATCAATTGAGCAAAAAATGTGGCCTGTAGAGTGTCTATAAGCTCAATGTTACACACACACATTCACATACCCACACACAAAGTCTGTTACTATATCTCCTCTCACATTAATGCAATGGATAAAAAAAATTACAACAGTAGTTCATCAATTCTTAATATACCTGTTAATGTCTTTTTCTACTACTGCACCAGATCTTTGAATTTTCCGTCTACCAGAACTTGCTGGAGTTGCTATCCTGCATATAAAATATCTAAATCTTAATGTACAGTCAGATAAGAAATAAATTCAATTTAAATAAATAACCAGTGACAGTAAAGCTGAATTTGATACATGTAACTCAGTATTAAGAAGCAGAGCTCAAGCAGGGACACAATTTGAAATAAATCACTTTTTATTTGCTAGAATTTTCTTGTAAATAATGAGGCTATCTTGTGATAAAAATACCAAGGTTCTAGTAAATACATTTTATATATACATGGGGTTTACCTAATGTGCAATTTCTGAGATATCAGCTCTTCTGTGATGGATGTATGTTAGTATTCTATTGAACACTTGGTTGGGTGCAAGATGAATATGTATATTATAGACAGGTTATATAGTCGATAACAAAAGTTACGAAAGTGTGGATTTTGTTTATCTCAGCCAGGCAATGGCATGCGTTAAACTGACCACATCAAGAAGAAATTGTTTGAATTAGGCCATTAGAAAAAACATGTAATTATCTAATTCATTAATTTATCTCCTCTTTGACACAACAAGAAAGATGGTGATTTTGGATTTTTGTTGGAATCATTTCATTGTCAGATACTCATCAACTTACTAAATTTGTGTTGAGACCCTGTTGATTGAGTGGAGCTGCTAATCATCTTTTAGGCAACATATATAAAAACCCAGTGATAAACACTTGTACTCATCTCATGTGCATTAAAATATGTTTCGTGTCTGACCATATTGAAGTTTATATAAAGCATTCCTTACTAAGTAGTTTTATCTTTAACCAGAATAGAATTGTCTCTCAATTCCCGATTCATTCTTATTAAAAGGCTAAATCATATTGGCTTCTCCTAAATTTATCATCCTCTCACAGCTTAACTAGTAAATAGTATTCTTTTGTTGCTTAATGAGTATATAAACTAAAATACATTTAGTATCTGAGCTCTTCATCATGCCTTGGAATAAAGTAATTTGAAGTAGTCACAGTTGACCTTTTTCACAAAATTGCCTCATCTTAGGTTAGTCATGGTTGACCATTAACATAAAATTACCTCATTTCAAGTCCATCATATCAATGTCAGAGATAATCAGCAGTTATTTCAGACAATTTTGAGAATAATCAGAATGCATCCTTCCTTTATTCGTTATCATTTTGTTATTAAATGATAATCATAGAAATTAACATCATTAAAACTTCGTATTGTTTTCAACCTAAACCAGATGGATTCACATAATATAATTTTTCATTTGAAATATTACACAACGCTTAGTCAATATACCGTGTATAACTATGGGTAGAAAAGTATTTACTACATTATATATAAGAGTTCAACATTGGGAAACAACTATTGGGCAACTCAGAAACTGTGGATTGAATGTACATAAAATTAAGGAGGTATCCTACATTGTCATTATGGCCAACTTCCTATAAAAACATGAAAGAAAATATAAATATCAGCAATATTTGTATATTCCATTTGAATTTGATTGCCTAGCTCAGAAGCTCAGCCAGTTAAAGTGTCAACTGATCTGTAGATCATGGGTTTCAGTCCAAGAAGGGTTTTATTTTTTTTTTTTAAATTACTGTCTACAAAAATTGCATTTTTTTACTGAATAAAGTAAACCTGAAATTGAAATTTGAAAATTTTGGCAATGCAAGTCAAGGAAATAAACCATCACAAAATAAAAATATTATATATTTCATAAACAATTACCGACTAATAAACTTTACACTTTGACAGCAAAACTGAAAATACCAACAGACCTGTTCCTGGCATTCTGTCTAGGAGCTGGGCTCTGTTCAAGATCACTACAGAGGGAAAAAAACAACAACAAAGGTTTATATAATGTGAGGAATGCAACAAGCTTGTAACATAGAAAGTACCTACCCACTGCATTCAGATTACATACCAGGTATAAATTTTCTATTTTTTTCTATTTTTTATAATGACGGGTAGAAATACAAGCGATTCCAATAATTCAATCCATAGATTCATGGTTATTGTGTAAATATAGGACAGCAGTCTAAAACTTGCATATTCACATGTAAAACTTTGAGCATATATGTTTACTTTTGATGCCATTTTTGTTTAAATTATCATATTGTACAATAGACTAACACATAACATGAATAACCCTTCATACAATTTAACTCCACTTAATTGATTGACTTATATACATATTTTTCAGTTATCTGGTGGTGTCCAGTTTTTATTGGTAGAGAGAACCCAGATATAATGTACCCAGGAAGAGACCACCGACCTTCCGAAGGTAAACTGGCAAACTTTCTCACATATATCAGCATGAGCGAGAATCGAACCTGGGCCAACTATAGGTGAGAGGCCTTGTGATTTTGAGCCTGATGCTCTAACCACTCGGTCATGGAGGCCCCTCACATCTGGCTTGAAAAAGCAGATCAAATACCATTGTTCAATATGACTATATTCTCAATCATAAATCATAATTTTTCATCTACTTTTCTTGTAAAAGTACACCAAACAGGGACCGCTTAATGGTATCACACCAGTAATTGTCAAAATGAAATTTGTCAATTGTAGTTCCATATATTTAAAAGAATAATTTTCATTTAGAATCGAACTTGACAAGTTTTGAAATGATTTGATGATTAACTACATTTAATATATATTTAGCAAAAACCAAGAAATATTTTAAAAAACACTTACAGCCAACCCCCCCCCCCCCCTCAACCTGTATACACATGTATACATTTTAAAATACAAATAATAAATTACTTTAATTCCACCTTAATTACACCTTTTCTCTGAGAAGTTTTTTTGGGGGCCATAAAAATTTTTGTCCAGGCTGGTGCAAGTGGTGGATACACCTGCCTATAAGACATGTGTTGAAAAAATTATTTTGAGAAGATTAGGACAGGACAATCTCCCCAAGCAATACTGACCTGTAAAACGATCCTTTCTTGGTAAGAATACGACCACGACTGCTTCGTCTGACTTCAGGTTTATCACTGTCAATAGTGTAACATAACACTCATTAATATAACAGAACATCAAATAAAGAAATATAACAAAACACTAACCTGAGTTACATAACAATCAAATTCAAACTAAAACATGTAACATAGCATTGAATCATGTAACACTCTACAGTGTTACATAACACTCAATAGTACAACAAAACAATGAACCATATAACTTAACTAATTACATCACATTTTATTTCTTTTACATTCAGTAGTGTAGAATAACACTCAAAACAATCAACCGTGTAACATAAATATCAACCATGTAACATGAACAGTGTAACATCATGATCAACACTATAACATATCAATCACATAGTGTATTATAACAATCAATTGAACAAGAGCATCACAAGGCAGGGCATATCCCCTCACAATGAATGTCTAGAAGCTTTTCTCTGAAGTTCCATAGTGACCTTAGCCTTTTAATCTCAAACTCAATAGGGTTCTTCCTCTCTTGATAACAAAGCAACACATGATGTATCAAATCAACTGAGCAACAAATGTGCCCTGTAGAGTGTTTACAAGCTTTCTGTAAAAAGTCCCATGGTGACTTTGAACTTTGACCTTTTGACCCCCAAATCAACAGGGTTCTTTCTTTCTTGATAACAAAGTCACCTGTATCAAATATATCAAGGAAGGTATATGGCCTGTAAAGTGTCTAAAAGCTTTTTCTATGAAGTCCCATAGTGACCTTGACCTTAAGACCCCAAAATCAATAGCTTTCTTCCTCCCTTGACAACAAAGCTACCTGTGAAGCATCAAATCAATTGAGCAAAAGTGTTACCTGTACAGTGTCTATAAGCTCAGTGTTGACCAGTGTAACACACTTTCACACACAGGTACTCACCCACACATGAACAGTCCCGTTACTACATCCCCTCTTGTAATGAATTGTGAGAGGATAATGATAAAGCTATTCAATAGTTGACAACATATATCACAATACCTGTCTTTGATCTCTGCTACCCTTCCCTTTTGTCTGGTAGGAGTTTTATTTTCATCATTTCTACATAAACACAAACACATAAATTTTAAATACATACCAATGTAGATTTTGTATTTACTTTTATGGATTTGCTTACTTCGACAAGAAAATATTCATTTTTCAGTTTTTGACAGGGTCCATCCCTTTGACTTACCCTGTCTTCTTTTTCCCCTTGGGTGCAGATTTAGTGGACAGCTGTAACAGACTGACATCCTCCTCTGAATCTGAATCACTCTCATCCTCTTCATCTTCTTCTTCATTGTCTTCACTGCCATAAAACAATCCAGCAATTAGCTCATCACCAAAGCAACAAACAGTACATCAAATTAAATATGGCTGAACAACACATTCCTCCACTAAAGCTTTCTTGTAACATCCAATAAAGATGACTATCATATCTACATGTAATTCTACCAATACATGAAATTGTTTTATATTTAATATGCATTCAAATTTTTCTCTGTGACTTGAAATGGTTTAGAATCACCCCCATCTGTGATTAAGATATCGGTACACTACCTTTCCTCTACTTTCACTTTCTTTTTCCTTTGACCTCTAGAGGTTTTCACATTTTTCGGTGTTTTCTTTTGTTTCTTCTGATTATTTTCCACCTTAGTTTTTCTTTCTCGTTTTTGTGTTTTTTGTCTGCATGACACAAAAGAGTACAAAGAATTTTAGTCAATCCAAAATTCACATGAAATATATATATCTATAGAACATGTATATTACATCTCATACAAAATGACCACAGTATAGCAATCTTATGACTTACTTGATCTCCTCGGGCTCGGGATCTTCTTTATACAGCCGACTCCCATAAAAGTACCAGTACTTAGCTCCCATGGCATCCTTTCCTAGAGGTTCTATTCTCATATTGTCTCCATCAAATCCCTGTCAAATCATATTCACAACATTTAGACATTAAGGTAAAAGGTCAGAAAATATTCTATGATGTCAAATTCAAAAGTTGAATGTGTGTTAGATAAAACTTTCCAATGGTACATGCAACCATAATCATAGATAATTTTACAAGACAGGAATCAACATTAATGGTTGTCTGATTACCTGTGGCAAGTGAAAACCTAGTTTGGACATGTGAAACTCAATACAAACTTGTCTGATAGGGCAAGTGATTATTTCAGTAAGACATGTGATTATTTTGTGATAAGCTTGATAAATATTAAAAAGTTAAGTCAGACTCCATATATTTTGTTTTCTTTACAGAATCATCTATTGTCCTATCATATCTTATTCTATCAGTAATTTGTTCAGAATAAATAAATTAACTGACATACAACTTATAAATATAAGTCATATTTATGAGAAAGTGGTGGCTTCACAACTGTGTCCCTAAGAATTTAGTGAGGAAAATGCTCAGGAAGAAGATAATAAAAGAAAAGGCAATATAGGGAATAATTCTAAATCTCGGTTAAAAAGAAAATGTGAGTTTCAGGTGGCATGACAATCTGACGTCATGGGTTTAATTGACACTGACAACAGTATGGCTCGTAAAACATGGGTGCAACCCATAAACTTGTATGCAGTCTTAATAATTAGATATATAATTCACACAGTTGTAACCTCTTAATTCACACAGTTGTAACCTCTTACATTTGGTAGGGTATAGAAGGAAAACTCAGCTATAAACAGATTGACCTTTGGCTGACCCCATAGAGAGGGATAATTAATAGGTGTATTAAGATTTAACAAAAATTTCATTCAACAAAGTTTTTCAGTTTAAGTTGACTTGTTTTAATGTTAAAGTTAATATCTATCCCTGCAAGGTAATAATCAATTTTGACCACTGAAAGTATTCATTGATAGTTAGAGTTAAATAACCTTTAGCTGATCCATAATGTCAGTAGCATCAAGTCTGTAGTCACAAAGGCTCTGCAGAATCTCCACTTTAGTTCTCAGTGGTAGGGATTTAAATTCCGAGTCAGCAAGAGGGTTGGTGTCCCTCTTCTCTAACATTTCCCAGTTGTACTTTAACGTGTCTTTCAGAAACACCTCACAGTTATATGTTCTGTAAATTGCAAAAACTATATAATGCACCAAGATAATCATTTTTTTGAGTATTAGAACATGCCAATGATCAAGGTGAATATCACCAACAAAAATATTTCTACAGTTTTGTATGTATACTATAAACAATTTTGAATATTGTCAAACATGTGTATCACTGGACTTTTCATTTTCCATCATTACTTTTTTTTTCAGATTAACATCATACATCAAGTCAAGCACAATCTGTATTTAGTTATATACCTTTATTAAGCTGCATTGCTTTGTAAAGCTATCTGATATAGATTGATTTAATAAAAGATTTGAAATAGCTAAATCAATTTCTAAACATGAAAAAATTGAAATTATTTCATCTTTGAACTCCATTCAACACATTGTAAACAAAAAAATACTTCTTAAACTATGTCCCTTAGGAAGAATCGTCAAATGTTTAGGATTATTGCATTGTTAAGCAACAGTTATCCAATCTTCAGCATAGAATAAAAGTTAGTAAGGATCAATAGAATAATGTACAGGCAACAAGATTTCACTTTGCAAAGTCATCATACTTTTCTAAGCTTTAATACACAAAGGACTGGGTACAGTTAACAACTCTAATTAAAACTGTGAAACATGTTCAAAAATTACAATGCAACTTTTGAACTTATAAAATTCAGTTAAATTCAATCTTAACTAGCTTTATCAAGCTGTATCAAATACCTTATAATAAGCTTAATGAAGCTATATAGTTAAGTATAGAGATTGTGCTGGACGTGTACATTTCATTTGCTAAAAATTGCATCCGAGGGCAATGTTCAAACATTGTTCAGAACTTTAAAATAATATAGTACCAGTAATTTATTTGCTGACTCACAAAGAACAAAACAAATAATGCTTACTCAATATCATCTCTGCCATAATATCCCTTCAAAAGTTTACACATCAAATCTGTCATGAAGAAGACATTTTCTTCCTTGGACGAGTCCAACAGTGCTTCTTCCAAGTCCTACAAAGGCATAACTCCTTTATCAAGAACTTGTCAATAGCATATTGTTTAACGGGCAATTATGAAAAAAAATTACTACTTCCTACTGATAGCCTCTTCATTTGTAAACAAACACCATGCTACTTTCACTTTGTAGTTTCTATTTATCTGAAACAAAAATCTTCTAAGGGAGATAACTGTATATGTTAATTTTTGAGAATAATTCTTCAATATTTTTGTTACTTTAACAAATTTATTTTATTTCGTTACTTGTCTTCCTAGTTTTGTATATTTTTCATTTTTTTGCAGGTCAAAGAATTCAATTTTTTCAGAAATCCTGAAGTGAAAGTAAAGTGATGATGCAAAATTATGAAAATTTCAGAATCAATGCCTTTTACAAATAAATGCATTATTCAGTCTGTGTTCGTTATTTTACCTCAATATCAAAATCTGGAAGATCAAATGCAGATCTAAACAAGGAGCAGAAATGTGCAATACACGGCACTTCCCACCAGGATTGAATCTCTGAAAGCAATAAATAATCGACATTGTATCGTTTAGAATGACCTCACTTTGAACCTCTCTTGTAAAACAAGAGTATGCGAATTACACCAAAACAGTATATTTTTGTTAAAACAACAAACTTGTCTATCAAATTATTTCCCACACGTTTGACTTACCCTCCAAAGACATGACTACACCGGAGAGTCCCGTTCTTTCTCATGCAGATATGCAATGGAGGTCCGTTTCTCTCCTTGGCTAATGATAAACTTAGAGAGACTACGAGCGAAGAAAATGCTTCCGGTTTCCATATCTTGGCAATACAAACTGTTGAAAGTTTTGTGGTGAATCTCTTGATGCATATCAGATTCATTGCTCTAGTATTCAAATACCAAATGACAACATAAACATATTATTTTAACTGGTTTACTTTCGATATTTAGCGGCATGAATTACATCTACCTCATTTTCACTCGGAACCCTTCATATTACACTGAATGCTGGGTAATAATAATCTATGGCTAAGGTAATTTTTATATAGGCCTAGTGCTACTTTTGATTTATTGAGTTTCGTGCGAGTTTTGGAGTCTTAAGACAGATTTCGTTGCCTTATTTGATTTCTTTTAAAATTCTCCATTATGTCAGCGACTTATAAGATGCTGAGAAAACGCATTGATGTTTGAGAACCAGGCAGGTGAATTTTTGTGGTGAACATCTGACACTTCTTACATTTATAACCATGTTTTATGTTTTAAAATAAAATGTAAACAATGAATGTTTTAGTAAAACAGTATATTATAGAAACAAACAATCAATTTAGTCTTAGAGTAATAGCTGGAAAGCACATCCGATATCAAGCAAATACTGCCCTCATGAATGATGTTAAAATGAAACTGTGACTGTGTCAGACCATGGTGACAGTTGGTTTGATTAGTTGGTTGTCTCATGTGTTTTAGATTTTAAACAATTTACAGTATGGACCCCAATCAGTGGAGGAACTTTAATCTTCCATATGGACAGCCACCCCCTGTTGGTGTGGGTTCTGGGCCCCCACGACTGGAGATGGAACAACAGCAGATTGGATTCACGTCAGGTGAAAATCAGATATACTGTAATCTGGATGGCAATGCTTAAAATCATACAGATGTCTAATCTAATTGGCAATGCCTAAAATTGCGTAGCGTTGTGGAAATGACAACTGACCTAAAATTTTATCTGTGAAGTAGTTTGGATGGTATAGCATTATACAATCATACATGCCATAAAATTAATCTAGATGACAGTACCTAATATCATTCATACTTGTATAATTGCCATGGAAAGTTTCAGTAATTCCAGAGTACTTTCATCATGTTGTCTTTTCAGTGGGGTTCCCCTATCAGAGGAGCCACCATGGCAAAAATGCTTTGGAAATTACAAACTCCAAAAATGTTGTTTTCTAGGATGCATTTTTCATTACATTTTCCTATACCAAGGATTATTCATAATTATATTTTTTTAAACGCTTAATGGTTTGAGAGATATTTATATATATGCAATCTGTTTCAGGATTTGGACTTCCACAAGGTCTGCCAGGTCTGTCCATCTCTCCGGGCCGTGGTGCTCTAGAGAATCCTGCTGTAGGTGCTTTTGGACTGCCGAAATTGTCCCCCCAAACAGCTTTTTCAGACAATTCCTTGCTGAGGTCTCCTATTACAGAGCCTCTCTCACGTAATATCTCATCACATTATGCATCTGATGCCTTAAAAAACAGCCATGAGGTTGAGAGAGGACTACTGAATCTAATGAACTCAAATCAGCTCTCTTTAGAGTTGCCGGGGCCACCTCCTGCTCACTCTGGTACCTTAAATCAGTCTTTGTCTCGAAATCCTTTGGCAGCTGAAAACCTTATTCATGATCAACCTTTCTCCATGAAACTACAAAACCAACCTGAACCTTTGAAGATATCTGTTTCTTCATCGAAAATGGAATACAGTGAGATGAGAAGTCCTACTAGTTCGCTTCTTTATGGCATATCAAGCCCTGGACTGGAGGACCGCTCTCAGTCACAAACCTCATATGCTGTGTTTTCATCAACACAAACTACTAAAGCTGAGCAGTTCAGTACCAGCCACAGTATGAACTATGATCCGGTGAGCCCTGTTTCTGATGCAGGGCAACAAAATGAGGATTTCACTCATTTAGACTTTCATGACCTGACTCATGTTGATCACACTAGAAACTCCCTGAAACAAAATCAGAACTCTATGATGATGCAGCATATGAATGTTCCTAAGTCAGTACCACAAGACTTGGGACCAGATCAGAATTCCTATGTATCAAGTCATCAATTCATGCATGGTTCCCCTTCGATACATGGTAACCATGGAAACCCGAGCCCTCTCCATCAGTCCCCTCACAGTCTCAGTCCCCATATTTCTTCGACCCGTGAAAGTCCACAACTACAACAACCAACTTCTACCATGATATCATCATCCCCAGTACAAGCAGTTGCAGATTCTACTACAAAAAGTAAGAAATCAAAACTTCACAAGCGTAGGTCCAGGGATGAAGGGCCATTAGCCAGAAATCAGTTCCAAGATAATCAATTGGATTGTGTGAACTCCTTGGATTACAGTATCCCAGGGGATTACTCTTACAGTGCCCCCAAGAACAGAACAGACAGTCCTCAGAATCTGAATTCATTCAGCCCCCAGTCATACAGCCCACACATTCAACAACAGCAGCAGCAGATGCAAGGAAACTATCCCCAGAATATTCAAAATATTCAAAATGGCAGGCAATCAAACTCTTCAATACGGAGTAACAACTCCCCTGTATTAAATGACTACAGCTCACTACCACAGACAGTGATTAGAACACAAAGTGATCCTACTAATGCTACAACTCATTCAATGGACAATCCCTTGATTAATCATAATATGAACACAAGTATGAATTCTATGATGTTGCCCAACACACTTCAATCAGGGGGCACACCTTCCATGGCTGCTCAAGGTCATAGTTCATCAAACTCCATGCATATCTCCTCCATGCAGAGACCATCAGTGGTAGAACATGAGTCCAATATAAACTATAGCTCTAACTGTGGGAATTCAGTGAAATCTACTATTGGGAATTCCCTGGGAATGCAGGCTTTAGTTGTTGGAGATAATGAGTACCAAGTGTCATCATCTGAAAGCAATATATATGGGGATATGGACAGTTTTAATAATAGGTTTGATATAAATGGCTCATGTCTTGGATATCAGGAAAACCAGAGGAGCACATCCACCATTGATGAGGATGCTTTGTCAAGCCTTATAGGAGGGCACTCAGCTCCTAGCCATTACCCTACAACACTTCCTTTGATGCCAGAGCAGGCCTCTGGGTCAGAAGTGTGGAACTGTGTTAATGATAATGTGACATCCCCATCAAAAACAGTGGCAGCCAAGCCTGAAACAGATGATGAGTTTGTTCACCTTCAAAAACCTCCCACCACTTCTGTAGTAGATAAACAGACTCAAAGGAGTAACAGTCTATTTCAGAACCACACACCGAAAATTAACACCCATCCACTCCCTGTGCAAAAACCAGAAATCAAGACGAACCCAAACTCTGGATTTCTGAATTCATTTCTGAGCTTCATTCAAGGAAAGAAGCCTGAAACCTTATCAAGTGTCAATACCTCGGTTGTGAAACGACCAGAACTGCCAAAATATATTCCAGAACCTCCAAGACCCAAACCAATACAAAAAGTAGAGAGAAAATTCAGTAGTGATAGTGGCTCACCAAAACACGACACATACCTGAGTTCTCAGTATTCTCCATCCACTTCTCAGGCATCCACATTGTTTTCGGATGAGGAGGAGTCAACTAACACAAATACCAACAAGGTGCAAGGGATTGTACAGCAAATCAGTGAGGATGGCAAGCCAAGTCTGAAAATGAAAATCAGTCTGGGAAGGGGTCAGGGTCGGGGGTCAGAGATTGTCAAACGCAAGGCAGACCTTCCAAAGACCACCAAGCGCAGGAATTCAAAAGCCATAAAAAAGAAACGCAGGGATAATTCTGATGATGCATATGTGATGTCATCTGGCGATGAGGCTGATTATGAGGATTTTCCACCTGAGGCTTCGCTGGCAGAAAAGCCCCCATCACCATCAGTTCCGAAAAGGCAGCTTTCTTCTCGGAAGGCCAAAGAGAGGGCGCAACAGAAGAGTAAGTATTTCATGCTCAGGAAAAATGCACTCTATGTATATTAATATACATGTTAAAACAGCAGGTAAGGAACAAAAAGATACTGCATTTGTAGATCACTGTGTGTGTACTTTTATCATTGTACATGGGTGCCCAAAAAGTTTGTGGACAGTGATGTGTTTATCATATCAAATAGGTTTAGACCAAAATGTTTTGTGAAATTTCAAATCAAAGTAAGATGGTTTTGAATGTTTTCACTTCAATGAAAAAGTTGCAGTCTTAAAAGGTTGTGGAGGGCTTGTATAGTCAAGAATGCAAAAATGTTGCAAACTACCTAATGAAGTTTTTGCAATCAATGATTATATTTTTCATAGCAGGTCAAAACTAGATGTGATTTACTTGTGATGTAACAGAAATAACTAAATATGATTAGTAGTGGTTATTTAACAAATAAAAGAGGTAGCAAGAAAACACTGCAAGAAAAATATATCTGAAAATGCTGGAAAAAGTGATAGCAACTAGCCAAACACAACAATTTGTAATGTAAAAGCCTGTGTTGATCTGGAGAAAACACCGACAGAGATGAAAAAAAAATCATGGGAATAATTGGAATATAGCTGGGTTTATTGGGTTTATTTACAAGCAACATAAATGGTTTTCCAATGGTGTGCTTAATTTCAGAGATGCTTCAAGAAGTGGAGAATAAGGCTGTCACGTGTACACGTGTAACCGGTAATGTTTCGTGTTTGGGCTGTAAACGTTTACAAAATCCCTAAACGTTTAAACGATGTCTTATATATGTGGCACAAATCTTGCAGGGTTCAAATTACAATCTAAATTACTTGAATAATTATTTCAAGTAAACTTTCTCAGGATGATATATCCTTCCTGTTAGGATCATATTTTGACACCGGAGATTGCAAAATAATTACCCCTTCCACTTCAGATGAAGAGATCGAATTATATCTATCTGAAAAAAGTGCGCCGACAAATACCAACCCATTCACTTGGTGGAAAACCAGTTGTATTAATTTTCCAAAATTAGCAAGTCTCGCAAAGGATTTGCTATGCACACCGGCAACGTCCGTTGCCTCTGAGTGCGTTTTTTCCACAGCGGGTGGAACTGTTACAAAACTGCGCTCCTCCCTTGACGCTGAGAACGTGGACAAACTGATCTTTTTGAACAAAAGATTAAAACATAAAGTGAATTGCGCTGCTCCGCCTGCACCGGTTGCACGTGATGTCCATGTTAAAACCGAACCGACGGAAGAAGCCTCGGCACCAGCTCTGCCCTCTCTGGACAATCTAATGTGAAATCACTGAAATGAAAATTTGAATAATGAAGTTTATTGTGAATTTGTGATCTGTATTGTGCAAATGTTGTACAGTCACAACAGTGTGAATAAAATTGAATTCAATTTAAATGCTATCCGGATATTTATGTTAGTGTATTTTATTCTGTCTTATATTTATACTCCGGAACGTCCGGTGACAATCTCTGCATCCTCCATAGAACAATGAAAACGGAAACACAAACATAATGGTCATTAATGGGTCTTAAAATTCTGTGCGTATTTTATTTTATTAAATTGTACAACACTTCGTTTAAACGGTAACGTTTCATTTACAATGCTTCGTTTAAACGTTTACAAAATTTTGTAAACGTGACAGCCTTAGTGGAGAAATTTGTGATACTTCACCCACAGCTGGTGACATCTCAATATTAGTGAACAATTCTTGATGGGACGTAAAACAAACAAATAATCGATCAATAAATCAATAATCAAGAAGTGGAAGACCACCATTATATAATAAAAATATGAAATCCCTTATATATGATGTTATTGAAGACAGACTCCTGAAAGAGAGAGAAGTCGCATCTATTTGTGATGTTACCAGATCTCAGTTTTCAGTATCCTGACCGAGGACAGTAATTAATTTTCTCGTGTATTTAATTCAAGTTAAAGAGAGGTGAGCAGTGTTTGCAGTGTACAGTTGACTAAGGATAAGAAAAAAATTATACTCATGATTACAACATAAGAGAAATGCCTATCTGGCTTGATGTTGGTTTAGGCCATGCAGCTTGCATATACAAGTTGTATGATGCTGGTAACACACTTTAAGTATTGTGCATGACTCTGATTTTGTATATATACATATCAGGTCATTTTGTTTCACACAATTGCCACAGTCGTTATTATAAAGAGAAAAATAGCATGTGTCCACAAACTTTTTGGACAGCTCTAGTATGTGTACTTCTTTTAGTGTTTTCAAAATTTAGCACAACAGCAAGTCAAGAGTGATTTAAACGAGTTGTGAATTAGTGATATTATTGTCTATATGTTTTTGGCTCACCTGAGCTGAAAGCTGTAGTGGGCTTTTCTGATCACTTGTCACTCATCTGTCTGTAAATTTTCACATTTCAACTTCTCCAGAACCACTGAGCCAATTTCAACCAAACTTGGCAAAAAAGCTTCCTTGGGGGAAGGGGATTCTAGTTTGTTGAAATGAAAGATGACGCCTTTCTCAAAGAGGAGGTAGTAGTGAAATTGCAAAATTACACTGAAAATTTTTCAAAATCGTCTCCAGAACCACTGGACTAATTTCAATCAAACATGATACAAATCATCCTTGGGTAAAGGGGATTCAAGTTTGTTCAAATGAAAGGCTATGCCCCCTTTGAAGGGGAAGATCGTGTAAAAATAGGGTAGTGTCATTTAAAAATCTTCATCTCTAGAACCACTGGGTCAGAAAAGTTCCAATTTACATTGAAGATTCATGGCATAGTGCAGATTCACACTAGATTGTGGTGCCACAAAAGGGGATCAAATTTTATATGCAAAAATATGGGGGAAAGTCTTCTTCTCCAGAACCACAGGGCCAATTTCAATCAAACTTCATACAAATCATCCTTGTTTGAAGGGGATTCAGAATTGTTCAAATGAAGGATCATGGCCATCAGGAGTAAGATGGGGCCACAATAGGGGATCAAAGTTTTATATCCAAAAATATTGGAAAAAATATTTAAAAATCTACTACTCAAGAACCACTTAGCCAGAAGAGTTCAAATTATATGACATCTTTCTGACATAGTGCAGATTCAAGTTTGTTAAAATCATGGCGCCTAGGGGGTAGGGTGGGGTCATATTAGGGGACTGAAGTTTTACATGCAAATGTATAGGGAAAAATCTTCAATATGGGCCAAAGTGACTCAGGTGAGCAATGTGGTCCATGGGCCTCTTGGTTTTTATACAGATTTACATTTTAGTACTTAGTGTATATTAGTAATGCCATTGTCAGTATATATGTTATATTTGTATACAGATTTATCTGTCAATTTGTCAGTGCTGATTATGGAGTTCTTATAAATTATTTGTATGATTAGTCTAAATACAGCATATTGTAGTTTTACTGAGTTAGATATATTAATCAAAGTAGGACGATTTGGGGAATAAGATATGGATATTTTTAAATGGAATTGGTTCATTGTTCAGTATGCACTCACTTAGAGTCACCATATCACATACAGTCTATGAAACATTCAGCGTTCGCTCTGTATTTGTTCACTGTGTGTTCACTGTTCGCTCACCGTTCAAGTGGGAATTTCCCATTGAACGGTGAGTGAACAGTGAACACAGAGTGAACAAATACAGAGCGAACGCTGAATGGTGAGTGAACGCTGAACGCAGAGTGAACGATGAACACATGGTGAATGCAGGATGATCTATTTATTCGGAATATATCAGATTTTTCCCTTAGAATATTTCATAATCAGATAAGAAAAATGATACGTATATTTATTCAATAAATAAATAATAGAAACATGGAATAGGGAAACTGCATTGTTCTACAGTTCTGAATATATTCAGTCAAAACAAAGCATACTACATTTTTGTACAAGTACCAAATGTATAATTCTCATGAAATGATTGTAAATTTTACATCAATGCATGCAGCAATCATACACATACAAAAGCAAATTTCGTATGAACATTGTGTGCAGTATTACATATAGAGATATTTGTGAATGCAAAACTGAACAGAGAGCACACGGTGAGCAAACGGTAAACGCATGCAGAATGAACGGTAAATGCACTGTGAGCGAACAGAAAAATGGTAAAGCAGAACATTTCACGGACTGTATATTAATTATCCATGGGATGAAAATAATTCCTACCTATTTTGGGGTCAAAAGGTCAAAGGAACACCCTTTGGATTTGGCAGATGGAGGGAGGGTATTCTTAGCGAGCAGTGCTCACAGTACCTCTTGTTGTTATGGTTTTCTGGTGTCCATTCTCAATGGTATAAATATTTACTGATTGACATTTCAGAAAAGTATGTGGAGTCGGACAGTGATGATGAAGTCCTGGGTCCCATTGTTCCATTCAGCAGGAAACCCCCTGCTGAGGAGGAGGTGTACGATTCAGACCGTGACCCAGACTGGGCACCATTCGCCATTGTAAGTTTGATCACAAGGACGTTGGTGCTGAAACATTTAGATCATATTACAGAAATGATTTTTCTTGTCCAGGTCAAAAATTGCTATGTTCAGTTTGTGTAGTGTGAAGTTGTTACTTGTGAAAGTACCACAGTACAGATACAGTCAGTTTTTTGTTGATGTGAAAATACCGAAGTATGAGTACAGTCCCATCCAATTACAGTACTGGTAAATCTACACTGTTATAATTCAGTCAACCACAATTTTTAAAGATGAAATCTACACTCTAATTTAGATGTACATGTTTGTAGTACTATATGCCAAGAATGTGCTAATTTAAATTTGTAGAAACATACACACTTAAAAAAAGTGCAGGTGATGATTTTATGAATATAGGAATATGAATAACTTGACAGTATTTCTATTACAGGAAGGCAAAAAAGAACCAAAGGCCAAATCACGAAGGGGAAGAAGGTACAGTGTAGTGTTGTTATTTGTAGTGAGACACAACACTAATGTAAAATAATATTTAATCAAAGGATATTGAAATTTAACATAAGTTGTTTTGGTAAAATATTCATTCCAAAGAAGTTCCCATTGAACAAAATATTCTGTGGTTTAATGAATTTTTTACAGAGAGTGTCACAGCTAGAGATCTGTGTAATTGTAATTGATTGTTCAGTTTATGCTTTGTATTACCTGTACTTGACACTTTGTCAATGTGTTTTAAAGGAGGCGTAGTTCTAATAGACAATCTCTAGACACTGAGAATGAGGATATTGATCTCTTGAGGAAAAAGGCAAAGGCAATCATTGCTAGAGATCAGAAACCCACTGTGACAGAGCTTAAACCAGAAAAGTCTGAGCCATCAGCTCTGGACCCAGTGTTTCCCCTTCTCCCAGTATTTAGGGTAAGGTGTTCTATTCTGCAATTGCAATTAGTCTGTTTCCATTGTCATCCATCGTGCATTAACAATTGAACATTTTTAGCTTCTTCTTAATTACCATTCTAATTCTTTTCAAATTTGGTTTAAAGCATCTTTTGGGCAAGGTGGATTTAAATTTTAGGACTTCTGCTCCACTAGGGCCTTAAGAATGGGGCAAAAACTGCCAAATTTGATCAATTTTCAAAACTTTACTTTTCTAAAACCACACATGCCGAAGAAAAACTAAGTGCATAGTGATGCAGAGCTGGAAGGCCTCTACCAAAATTGTAAATTTCATGATCCCTGGAGTAGAACTTCTTACTCCAGGGTAGGGCCAAACTTGGTATATAGTGTTTATGTGTAAAACCTTTAAATAATATCTTCTTTAATGCTATTGATACTAAATTGAAACTAAATATATATCTAGAATGAACAGGCAACCTTTTACCAAAATTTCATGATCCTAGGGGTAGGGGCTTTGATATCATGGTGGGACCAATATGATCAGTGATTAAATGTGTTAACAATTGAACATTTTTAACTTCTTTTTTGATAACAACCATTCTAATTCTTTTCAGATTTGGTATAAAGCATCTTAGGGACAAGGGTGAAATAAATTATAATCATCAGGACTCCTGCACCCCCAGGACTTTAGGGGCAGGGCAAAAACTGTCAAAAATTGACCAATTTTCATAAGTCTTTTGCTCTGCAATCACATAGTTTTAAGAAAAACTAAATGCATTGTGATGTAGAGCAGGAAGGCCTCTACCAAAATTACAAATTTTATAATCCACAGGGTAGACGTCCCATATCTTGGGCAGGGCCAAACTTGTTGTGTATAGTGTTTATATGTAAAACCTTTAAATAATATCTTCTTTAATGCTATTTATACTAAATTGAAACTAAACAGATATTTATAAGGAGTAGGTAGTCCTTTACGAAAATTGTAAATTTTGTGATCCCAGGGAGTAAGGGTTTTTGTTCCAGGCTGGGGCCAAAATTATTACAGTGATTATTGTCTTTGTCATTTGAAAGACTTCTTTAAGTTTGCTGATATGGTGTAAAAACTAAATGCATACAATGTATTTAGGAAAAGCGGAAAAGAATATACCAAAATTGTGAATTTTGCAATCCCAGGGTTTTGACTCTAGGACAGGTCCAAATTAATGTTTATGTTATATATTTACAGTATATATGTAAATGAAGTCTTTCATTAGTTAGGCACTTTCAGGTGCATTTAAGTTTAAAGTACATATATTGTTTATACTGTTGCTGAATATTAGAATTTAGCTTAGATATGCAGAACAGGAATTCTTTTTCTAAATTTCATAGCCTTGGGACTAGTGATAATTTTAACTAATACTCAGGTGACAAATAAAGCCTGTGGATTTCTTGTTTGTATCTGGGTCGTATCTTTTACACTGTGAGGCATAGGGCTATCAAACCTTGTAAGGTAATGCATCATAGTGGGGAGGGGGGAGTGTTGTGACTAAGAAATAGGTCATGGTGACCACCCTCTGGAATTTCATAGCAATCCATCAGAGTCATATCTTTCACACTGTGAACCTAGAATCATCAAACTTGGTTAGTTGATGCATCTTGGGGAAAGGTGTGTCACAACCCAAAAGTAGGTTACTGTGGCATTATTTTTGAAATATTGTGGCTATACATATTCAAATTATGACCAGATCAAATCTTTAGCACTGTGAGGCCTAGGACCAACTCGGTAAGTTTGGTGTAGCCTGATCTCATTGTAGGTAATGGTGACCTACTTTTCAAATTTTAAAGCTATACATAATCAGATTGTGTTGAGATTATATCTTGCACATTGTGAGGCTTAGCTGCATCAAACCTAGTCTGCTGACAGATCTTGGATAGATGGTATGTTATGATACAATGTAAGTCATCGTGACCTACTTTTTGGAATTCTGTTGCTATATCAAATTGTTTCTGGGTCATAACTTTCACACTATCAAACTTGGTTATTTGATGGATCTTGAAGTAACAATGTGTTACAATCGAAAGATGAATTATGACATCCTCAGTTTTGAATCAAATAGCTAGGCTTAGTGAAGTCATGTATGGTTTGTATCTTGCACAGTATGTAACCCAGTTTTATCAAATCTTGTCAGTCGCATTCCAACATAGTTGCAAATCACAATGTCATAGCTTGTGACTTTGAGTATGCAAACAAAGTTATGCATATTGTATACATAGATCCAGGTGGGTGTATCATGTACCCTGTCAGTGTACTTTATTAAGTATTATCTCATGAATATATATCTCATTTTCTTTGGATGTTTTACCTCCTTAACTTCCAAGAAATCTTGTCAATAAAGTGCATTAATTTTTTTTAATGAATACATGTAATTACAGGTGGGGGATTTTGTGATGGCCAAAACTGACTTGAACAATTTTGAATGTTTTCCTATATGGAGGATAGACCCAGGAAAGATGATGAAAAAGTATGAATTGTTTACCGATAAAGGAAGGATTCTCCACATGGCTACCTGTACTGTAAGTCATTTGTATGTGTATGATAGAAATTTGTGAAAATCTTGGTTTGCATAGTAGTGTCTTATAAATTGGATAATGTGACATTCAGATTTCGAAAATTTTACGCACACACACCCTTGCAAATGAAGTGTAGGCTGTATATAGAATTCACTTTTTAAGTCCATTCACTGAGAAAATTTCATTAGCTATTATTTAAGTATTAGCTGACTGTGAATTGTGTAACTTCCTGTGGAACAAGGATCATCTCTAGTGATTTTAAAAGTGAAAAGGTCAGAGTCAGGTCAATGGGATATGCTTTAGCTCTTTAACAAAGAGTAATTAGAAAAACTTCAGATACAGACTTCTGATGCAATTTAATTAAAATAAGGTCTTCTCTAATCATTACACTGGATAAGATGTAACAATAAGAGAAGATCTGATTTTAATTAGATATTAAAATGACACCTATTGAATTTTGGGGCTAAAAGTTCAAGAGTCAAGTAAACTGACATGTTCACATAGCTTCTATTTTATTTCACATCATGGTGAAATGATTAACTCATGTCAATAGTGAATGCATGGGATAAGAATCATCCCAAATGGTTATGGGGTCAAATGGTTGAAGATCAAACAAAGTAGATATTGATATAGAAAATAGTTTCTGAACTTTCAGTGATTCCTTTCACATATGGAGTCATATTTGATACATGGTCATTAAGATGACCCCAATCAAATTTTGTTTAAGAAGTCAAGCAAATTGAACTTTGACATAGGGTAATGGTTTTTTGGGGGGTTATAAATGACTGGAGTCATCATTCTTTACACACTGACTTGCCATGGAATGAAGATGATCCCTATCAATTTTACAGTACTCAATTTGGGGTGTACATTGTGGAGAATATTACTACCAATAGACCAGCACTGTAGTTGTTTTTGGTTGTATTTATCCAACTTTAATTTTCTTGATAATCACAGTTACACTACGCATTTCAAAACAGCATAACTGAACATAAAATCTAATCCTGACAAGTTAAACTTGCTCAGTAAAATCGTATTAAAGGGCATTTCGTATATGAATGTGAATTGTCTTTCAGTATTCTAGTTGTTTGCCAAAGATGGATCTAGATTACGTCCCAATCAAGGTAACCACTATAAAGAATGAAAGAGATGGCCATGTTGTAGAGGTGTGCGAAGCTGATCGACCCAAACCCAAGCTTGACTCGAGGTAAGACATTAAGTATACTAAGATACTAGGTTAATGCCCCTGTACCCAAAGTTATACCGTGGCATGAAGTTTATTGATAGTCCTGATACAGTGGAAAATAAGGAGTTTCTTATGTCATTGTTACCCTTTGTTATCCTTCTATCATAATTAGTTTCTGATCAATTTCTCTGCTACAGATGCACATATTCAACTGATATTTGGTATAAAGATACACAATAAGAATATGTAGGTCAAGATTTTGGTTCTGGTTGAATAATATTTGACCACGTTGCAATTCTTTGACTTGGGAAATTTCAAATAATTCTTTTGTTTTTACCCATTATCTCAGTCATACATGGACATTTAGAATTGAAGTTCAAGGTATAGATATTTCACAAGAATACATAGATCAAGATTGTATTTGGTTCCCCTTGGCATTTGAAACAGTTTTCTGTTTATTATTTTATCAATTATGGACATTTTAAATTGAAATTTGGGATCTTGATAAATCCAGAAAATATACAGGTCAAGTTTGAATTTGGTTCTGGATGAATAATTTTTGGAAGGGTTGAGCCACTTAGACTTCTAACAGATAACAGTTTTTGCTCATTATCTTAGTCATACATGAACATTTTGATTTGAAATTTAGGACTTAGATGATATTGTGAGTATTCACTTATCAAGTATTTATGTGGGTCTGGTCAGAAAACATTTGAAAGAATTATGGCCTTTGGGTTTTTGGTCCTTTCAACTTCTTCTTGATAACTATCATACCAGTTCTTTTCAAATGTGGTATGAAGCATCTTTGGGACAAGGGTGATGTAAATTGTAAATTTTAGAACTCCTGCACCCTTAGGGCCTTAGGGAAGGATTAAAAATGCCAAAACTTGATTAATTTTCAAAATCTTCTTTACAACCACACATGTCTTAAAAAAAAAAAAAATAGATGCATAGTGATGTAGAAAAGAAAGGCTTTTACTAAAATTGTAAATTTCATGATCCCAGGAGTAGAGGTTCTGACTACAAGCAGGGCCAACTTGGTATATATCTAAAACACTTAAAAAATATCTTCTTTAATGCTTTTGATAATAAATTGAAACTAAATGGATATTTAGAATGAGCAGATAGTCCTTTACCAAAATTGTAAATTTCATGATCCCAGGATAGGGGTTTGGTATCAGGATGGGATCAAAATGATCAATGATTAAATGTGTTAACAATTGAACATTTTTAACTCTTGATAACTACCATTCCATTTTTTTGGTGTTTTTTGTTTTTCAAATTTGGTATTAAGCATCTTTTGGACAAGGGTGACATAACTTGTAAATTTCAGGGCTTCTGCACTGCAGGACCTTGTTGGTGGAGTAAAAATTGCCATACATTGACCAATATTCAAAAATCTTCTCTACAACTGCACATCTGTACAAAAAATAAATTAACAGTGATATAAAGTAGGAAGGCCTTTACTGGAATTGTAAATTTCATGATCCCTGGATTAGAGATTCTGGGTGACCAGGTAGCATAGTGGTTAACACCCTCGCTTCTCACCGCTGCGACCCGAGTTTGATCCCCGTGATCAGCAGTGGTTGTATGTGAGAAGGTGTTATTCAATTAGAAAGACATTAAATAAATCACAAATACCCATTGTACACAGCAAATCTTTTCAAGTTTTAACTCGGGATACGTCTAAGTGAGCCGCAAGTTCCGGTCATGTCTACATTCTGAAATCTTGGATATCTCATACAGGAAAATCGTGAATACTCCAGTTATCTAAGTTATCCCCCCCCCAGTATTTACCTGATTTATATTGCATTCAGGCTAATTTTCCACTCTGTTGAACATAATGGTATACCAGGTGCTAGATTTTTACAACCGATCTACTCCGCACACCTCTTTGTCTGTTGAAATTCACACCTTTGAAAACTACACTCTTATTTCACTGAACTTTGATTTTGTTAAATTAGCAATAACTTGGGTTTTGTTAATTAACCCAATATGACCCTGCATGTTGATTACAAACTAGTTAATTGATTCAGAGTGCCGACTAAACAAAATCACCGCCATGCATTTCAAAATGAAAGTGTTAGGGATGATAACTCCCAGAATGAGCATGGTGCTTGCCGAAAGCGAAAATTGGAATCGCGTCATAATCGCAAAATGTACAGTCATTGAATAAAGGTAAAATTTCATGAAAATGTACAAAAACGTTGTTAAAGTCATGGTCGTTGGTTGCATTAGACAGGTGATTGTTTAATATAGGTACGATATATAGGGTAACGCCTTGGGGGGAATTTTTGATGGTCACATAATATGAGTCTCTTATGCGACTCGCTTAATACAGTGGGTCGCTAGGGCAGTTTTGACTGTACTAAAGTGTACCAAAATTGTGAATTTTCGCAATCCCAAGGGTTTTTTTTCTTCTCAAGAACAGGTCCAATTAGTCGTATCATGTTACTTTACATACATTATACTATGACATTTGTAAAGTCATTTTTCAGTATATAGACTTTACATGATATATTTTTTCTAGATTTCATAGACCTTTGGGCTGTTGATACTTTTAACTACTTCTAAGGTGAATGATAAGGCCTTTTGGTCTGTTGTTTTTCAAACTAAGCACTTCAGAAAACAGTTTAAAAGATAAAGCACTGGTTATTAAAACATTTACAGAATGAAGATGCACTCATTCACATGTCAGGTCAAAAGGTCACAGGACTTTTTTTGCATTGTACAGCAATTGTTGTGTGACCAATAACTCAAAACCCCATTATGAAATAGTTATTGAACTTTATAGACAAATTGATTATCATAATTAGAGTACCCATATTTGTTTTCAAGTCAAATAGGTCACCATGTGTGAATTTTCTAAACATGGATTTCAATTTGGGGAAGAGGCAAATGTTTTGTTTTCATTTGTTTGAAATGTACACAGCTCAGTTTTTGTTCCTTTGTTCTGTATGGAATTTTTAATACCTGGTACAGATCCCCAAAAAGAATCTTGAAATAAATCTTCTGTCTTGTAGCTTAGAAAATGAGTATGAAGAAGACCCACTGGCAGACATGTTCAATGTGTATCTGCAGATTTTCCTCAGTCGTGCCTTAGAGCCTGGGTTCCTTATGGCAATATTGGACTCCAGAGGTATCAGTTCTCATGGTGTCATGAAATGATATAGCTCATGAATAATTGTGTTCTAATTTAGGTTGTGATGCACTTGCACAGTATATTTGTATGTTTACACTATTTCATTCATCAAATTCAATGAAAATGACAATAACTTACAGGTGGAATCTTGTATTATATAACATTAATGTTATAAATTAATAATAATAATATAATTATTTTATTTCATTCAGACAAATAGTGTTACTTGTAAATTCACAATGAATTGAACAAGATTCTGTATTTACAGAGGAGTTTTACATAGGACCTCTTACCAGTATTGATGACTTGATTGACAAGAAGCTGATTGAAATTGATGCAAAAGTGCAATGGAAGACCAAGTTCAGGGTAAGACTATGGATTGGGGGTTCATAACATTAAAGCAGATTTTGATCTTTTTTCTCTGCATTGCTCTGATTGACTGGACTGTTTTTCAGAATGCACTTCAATCCAAGCCTCATATAAGAGAATTGGACCGGCCCAATCTCAATTTAGCATGCCAAGTAAGTTTTATTTCATATTGTCTTGCATGTTTACAAAAATCAAAAAGTGGAATGAAAATTTTGAATTTGAGTGCACTAAATCTTGGTCACGTTTTGTAAATAGATGTAGTATTCCTAGAAAGAGACAGTAATGTTTTGGGTTTGTGTGATTTTGTAGGCATGTCGTTTTGCCAATGAGCCTGCTGTGAAATCTGTCCACCTTTTTGGTCAGTCGTATGATCACAAAACATTGGTGGAGAACAAGGCTACTGTTGTAGATGCCAGCATAGTAAGGAAAAGCTGCTTTAAGAACCACATTTATTGGGGATGTTTTCCACCACTTAAAGATACAGATAGACATTGCGGGTTAAATGTTCCTTCAGTATTTAGAAAGAGATCAGGAAATGAATCCTTACACAAGATATGTTATTTAAACCAAACATCATTGCCGCAAGCCATGACTGAAATGTAGGCTGCTTTCCTCTTTCAGAGGAGCATACATTGTATCTGTGGCTTGCGATGGTGTCCAAATGTTTGATTGTTTAGCTTTAGTGTGTGGTGTATGTGTTTTCCAAATTGAACAGAATAGCTTATGTTTACAGAGGTAACATGCCCCATGAAATGTTTGTTGATTTTATCATTATTATGCGTGTTTCTAGTGATTGATGTGACTCATTTGTAGCAGTTTCTGATTGTTATTGGTGTTTGATATCATTTGTTAATTGATGTCACTCATTTGTAGGAATTTCTGATCGGGAAGACAGCTTCACCTCATGTCATGCCTTATCACAGTCTGTACCATTTTAAGTACAACTTGTCCAAACGATGTCAAGCCAAGGTAAATTTATCCCAGAGATTGTCCATATTTTGTGAATATGCATTGTACATGTGTTAAATACCATTATATCATTTGTGTGGCGTATATTGCTAGTGTGATATACCATACCTTTATCAAACGCCCATTGAATAAAGCATTTCCAATCCTAACTACTTCTGAAATCATCCCCACTTCAATATTCCCTAGTTTGCTTTCCTGTTTATGTATAGGATAATCGAATTAAAAAAACTCTCAAAATTATTCTTTTATATTTTCAAAAATAGTCATTGAATTAAAGTATACACAAAACTAGAGCCATTCTAAATGTAACAAATATGAACTTACAGTAAACCAGGCCAGGCCATGTTGTTGTTTCGGGAATACTATATCCCCCCCTGCCTTCCATTATCCAAGAAAACACGTGAAATTTGACTTTCTAAAACATTGTAACAACAATAACAAACACTTTGTTCACTAAAATCCCTGTTTTATATAAATTAAAGTAATATCAGTCCACTGTCATTGATCGTTGATGTGATTTCAAATTTAAGCAACCAATATGTCAAGATGTTATGTCAGTAAAATAGATATTCAGTATAGAAATATTATAGTTTAATTAAAAAAAAAAAAAAAAAAGGTTTAATACTATGTTTAATACTATGTTTAGTCATTTAAATGCCTTCTAAGAAACTCATTGATAGGCATGAATAAAAATATATGTAACTGTATAATATCACACTATATTTTTTTCTTGTGTAGGAATACAAACAAGGACAACTGTCACTAATCATGCATCGGAAATGATTTAAATCGGCTATTTTGTTGTATTGGGGATCATCTCAAAACTAAAATGATAAAAAGAGCAAATGAGATAAATAGAACATTTGTAATTGCATAATTTGATATATGCTCTATCCAACTCGTTGAAATGGTGATTTATTTGCTCCGCAAGCTTCGCGAATAAATACACCATTTCAACTCGTCGGATAGAGCAAATATCAAAGCACACAGTATAGATATCCTCTATGTACATTATACAGTATTCACCATTAAAATAGATAGGCTACATTTGAAAACACTGGACATAGTTCACGATGTATCTTGCTGGTTGACTTTTCCAGTACATTAGAAATATTACAAATATGTAATATGTATATACCTTTGAAAAACATTTCATCTGAGTTACAAAAAATCGTAATTTTTTTATACATCTTTACATAAAATATGATTTATATATTAAAGACAGTTTTCTGTGCACTAACTTTGGATAATATTTAATTTTGTTTTCTTAAAAGGAAGATATGACTTTTTATTGAAAATCCCAGCATGCATGTACATAGCATACAGTTTCCATTTCATTTTTATTTTATGAGCTATATAAAGTATTTAAATTTTTCTTTTCTTTTTTTTAATAACCTTTGAAATGACATTTTATATCATTTAAACATTTTTGGGAAAATATTAAAATGTAAGAGTCAGGATCACTTCTAATGCTTGTTTAAGTTTTTGTATAAAACATGCACTTAATGTTAAAATAAAGACTCGAGTGTATCTCACACCAACTTCTGTATCTCACACCAACTTCATACATCAGTGCATGCTACACTTAATTGATGATGCACATTCATTATCTATTCAACTCTCTTTCATAGTAACTAGTGATAAATTGTAAATTCGGTGCAGTTGATAAAATATGTTAAAATATGAATTTTCAGGTCGACATTTTAAGACAAGGCAATAGCAAGTTGGCCAATCCTGAAATTCTCGACAAGTGTCTCAATAACAGGACTTGGGTGCTCAAGGTATGTCAGACCTTGCAGGGGAGATTTAGGTTCAAAGTTCAGCACAAGGCCAAGGTTTTTAGGAAAGAATGGGAGAATGTTAAGTGTAAGCTAAGGTCTACAGAAAACTGAACAGTCAGCTGTAAATGGAGGTCATTAGAAATTAATTTCTGAAATTGGCATCCATCTTTATAAAGTCAAGTGTATTGAGAGGTGAAAGTTATATGGGAATTAATTAAATCAAATCTTTTCAAGAGTAGCAAGGTCACATTAAGTCATATCAAAATTCAAATTTCAAATGTTCTCAAATTGTGTGAATTCAATTTTTTTTTTTATTCCCCAGCAACTATCATTGCTTGGGGGTGAAGGGGGGGGGGGGGCATATTGTTTTTGTCCTGTCTGTCTGAACCTTTAACCTTTCTTATAACTCTGAATGGTGAGTGAGGGCTTTCATATTTCATATGTGGAATCCTTGTGACAAGACAGTTTTATGGCTTCCAAAATTTTAATTTTTTGACCTGGAAGTTTAACCAACTTTTTAAAAAAAAATCCTAACATATTTAATATGACCTGAACTATTTAAGGTAGAGCTTTCATATTTTGTATATAGATTTCTTATGGCAAGACCTTTTATTTCATTTCATGATATTTGACCTAAGTCTTCTCTGGAACAGCAAGGTCATGTTAGTCGTATTGATATTGAGACATCTCCATGTTGTGTGAATTTGAGTTCCACTATGTCATGACCCATTGGGGCTAGGTTTGGGAAACACTATGAGGTCATCATTTTCATGGGAATAAAAGAAATATTTAAAAATCACAACAGTAGGCCGTAATATGATGACAACAGTGAGTGACGTGGCCCATGGGCCTCTGGCTAGTTAGGTGAACATTGAATTCCATTTCAGAATTGAAATTGAATATTTTTCTTGACTGCTGTATGTGTACAAGAGTTATTAGAAAATACCATATCAGTTGCTCTGAATTAGAGACTTATCTTGCAGACAGCCTGATATTAATTATGTGCCTCTATTATGCCCTAATTTTAACCTGAGGCCAAAGTGAACCATCCTGTAATATTTACTTAGTTTTACAGCTTGTAGGCTCTTATGAAAAATAGACAGTTGGCTTTATTTATAATAAAGAATTATTTGAATTATTTTAGGGTATGGGTTCTGATTTAAAATACAGATTTTGGAAAGAATAATTTTATTATTTGTAGTGTTGAATAGGTTATAAATTGTAAAATTTATGGTGTTGTTTTTTTCATTATTATTAAATGTATTAGAAGTGTTACAAAGTATTTTTCTTAAAAGTCAATAATAATCAATAGCAGTGCTTTTAGTAAAGGGACATAATAAGTCAGTACAGTACAGTAGTTGTAAATTTTCAATGAACTGTCCATCCTTTGAAACTAGTTATTTTCTTCAGTTTAAAATCAGGCCTATATTGTGGAGTTCCACTGTATTCAATTGTTATATGGAGAAATGTCATCTTAAATATTGAAGTTGGTTTGTTGAAATTTCAGTATAAATATGATTTGAAAATTTTATATCAGATTGTCAGTACAGCTGTTATTCTCTCTTCATACAGATTTTTGATGATCTGAAAAATCTGCTGGAAAAGGGATAACTACATTCCTCCCCAATTTAGATAGCATCAGCAATGGAATGAGAGAGTGAGATACTCCACTGTTAGAATCTAGTCATAGCCTACTGATAACAGGGACCAACGGATGAACTTACCATACCACTAAATAATGATATCTCCAATATACCAAAGTTCAAGAACTAGCAGAGTTTTTTGTTATTGTTTTCTTAAGGTTGTCCACTTTGTTTTTGTGTTTATTATGTATGTTAGAGGGTACACTTAATATATCCTAACTGCTTATAGTGCCATATGTACAGGTATATGTAAACAGTTTTAGTTAGCATATAATTGTAAGTGTAAATGATTGAGTTTTAGTCAAGGGTGCATACTGTAGATCTTCTACTGACTGCAGGAATCGAGAGATAATAATTTGTTGTGGAAATGATGTACTGTTGGGGGAGAGTAACAGCGACATACTCATTCAATAAATAATTCTTTACAGTCTTTGATTTTAATGCATTTTAGAAATTATATTAATCACTTCCTGTCTGTACCCAAGTCTTCTCGGAGAGTAGGAGAAAATTGTTTTAGCTGACTTTATGAAGGAGCTAATGCTTTACCCTTAGATTCTGCAGCCACGTTAATGATAAAATTCAGAATTATCTGTTGATGTTTTCATTATAAAGTGCATCTTTCCCTTTAAATTTTTGTCTTAAGACTGCAGTCTTAGAGACCGGGTACATATATTGAAGTAGTCAGCTCTCTCGGTGTCAACGTTTCTATCCATGTTCTGTGTAGAGATTGATGTGTATCATCATGGTCTACATGTACATTACCTGTTTGTATTGCCTGTCCCCTGGATTACAACCGCAGGGCTCTTTGTTCAAAATGAAACTGCAATATATCAGGTTAGCTTTAAACTGTTATCATTGTGTTACTGATTTTGTTTTTGTTTTGTTTTTTTTGTTGTTTTTTTTTTGTTTTTTGTTTTTTTTTGTTTAATGGTTGAAATTTATTTGTTACAAAGGTACTTTGTGTCTGAATAATATGACCTTGAGGGTGCAGCCCCAATCTTGGAGTGCAGTCCCAGAGGTGTAGTTCTAGTGCATAATGATTTGATTAAATCAGAGTTTAGGTGAAATGTGCTACTGATTTAAAATAAATGTACCTCTGCTATGTATTTGCATAATTTGTCCCCAGAGTGAGACCCTGAAGGGACCAATACTAAGACCCTGTATAAAATTTGCTCTTTGTTGATACACTTAAAGCTCCCTGCACTTTTTAAACATGCATAGATTTTTGCATAAAATCACATTTATCTTCTTTTAAACAAAAATGAAACATTAGAAAGAAGAAGTGAACTGTTTAAAATTTATTTTAAAAAAATGGATCTAGTGACACAGCATGATTATACTGATCAATTCAATTTTAAACTTTGATTACTGCTTTCAATGTATGCTGCATGGTGTGTAGAAGATCAATGTAGGACTGTCTTGTCAAAGAATATCAAGTGAATGCTTCTGTAGAGCTACTATCCAATTTAGCTTTAATCAGGGCATATTCTCTGAAAGTGATCATTGATTCTTGTGTGTGTGAGTTTTTTTGTTTTTGTTTTTTTTTTATACTCTCTCTATAGAATATATAGTGAAATGTGCAAGAGAATGGAAAATATTTTCATTTAGAGATGAAAGTATTTTGAAGTCCAATAGTGACAGAAAAAGTGGTCATGTTTGGAGACGCAGAGAAAAAGAAATGCATACCAGATTGCCTGAAATCTGATGTAAATTTCATACCTATGATGTCAAGTTAAGAAATATTAAACTGCAAGACTGTGTACAATTTATCGTCACATTATCAGCATGCATCTTTCAGCACAACGTCATATCATGCCATAGTTCAGAAGGCACTAAAAGCCAAAAGAATATACATTTTTTTCTTGCTCAGGTGACAACCAAGACATTAATCTTGCAGAAAACACACTGGCAATAGTTAAATGAAAAAAGTCTCGAAGATAATGCTGAGGACGAAAAAAAATAAAAAGAGAAATATAACTAGCATTACAAAAGCATTTGCACTCTTTGACAAGAGAATAATGCTCGAGTCTTACACATGGCACACCTGTAAGGAAAAGCAACAAAACGTCAAATCTGCAGCATCATTAATTAATTCAAAACAGTTTAGCTCATTTTCTATTTTTGTTGAATGGAGAATATTAAAAAGAAGTGTTATCATTTACCTGCACAAAAAGCTATGAGTGTTTAAACATTGTATGGAGCTGTATACACCCTGTCAAAGCACGATGAGTTGATAAACTAGCGTCATACGATAAGCTGATGTTGTATGATAATCTGGTATCCTACGATAAACTGGTGTCCTATGATAAACTGGTGCTGTATGATAAACTGGTGTCATATAAAAAGCTGGTGTCATATGATAAACTGTGTTATACGATAAACTGATCCAACGATAAACTGGTGTTGTATGATAAGCTGGTGTAGTGCAATAAACTGGTGTTGTACAGTAAACTGGTGTCTTATGATAAACTGGTGGTGTACAATAAACTGATGTCATATGATAAGCTGATATTGTGGTCAGGTATTTAAGAAGAAAGTCTATAATGCATAAAAAAATCTCGGTATAAATTACAAAAGCAGTTAAGTTGTCATCTTTTTTGGATCAAGTTATTTAATTTATACTGTTCTGTTCACAATTTACCTACAGTCCTCTTGTGAGGAGACTTGTTTGAGAGCAAACAGTTTTAGTGTGACAGTTTCTGATCACAGGTTGCTATCTAAATCCAGTGACTTTTCACACTTGCATTATGTCATTTTGGAAAAAATTGGCAAATACAAAATTATTCAAAATAGGAACAGGAGAAAAATAAGCTGAAATTATTTCTTAAAAAATTCTCTCTGGAATCAAATGATGAATCATGGATTTAAATGTGTTATGTCCATGCAACTAAAATTTCAAATGTTCACATGGACTCCCAAGACTGGGTTTGGGTCACCATGGTGGTTTGGGGTTTTACTTACTTGTAAATTTGCTTGATAGAATGTAAATATATTGGATATGTGGTATAAAGAACGTGCATTTGTATTATGAATTTATAGTGAAAGGGCTTTGTGGTGTGATTTATTCAATCCTTGGCACCAGGGGCAGGGTAATGCTTGGGGCTTTGAGTGGGACACAATAAAGGGGGAACAGAAAATCTCTTCAGGTAATAATACTTATAAAAATAGATTGTCCGATTTTTTTTGGATGACCTTTCTTGTACATCTTATACCATCTTTAGCCATCTTGTGTAAACCTTTTTCATTTGTTCTTAGAAAGGGACAGGTTGTACCAAAGAATCAACAGTTGTGTTGATTGTCATTTTAGTGCTTTATATAATTTTTGTAATTGATTTTGTATCTGCTTTGTGGATCCAACACTCTAAGAACTGTGTATAAAACATAATATTGACTCCTGGTGATGGAATACAAGGTGCACCTAGAGGAGGAAGGAGTCTGAAGGTTTTTGGCCTGTGAGGTCAGGTTAGCTTGGTGACCTGTGATGTCAGGTTAGCTTGGTGACCTGCGAGGTCAGGTTAGCTTGGTGACCTGCGAGGTCAGGTTAGCTTTGTGACCTGCGAGGTCAGGTTACCTTGTAGCTAGTGAACCTAAACAAAATCCAACATATGTCAGTGATTGGTTGCAAAACCCAACATATGTCAGTGATTGATTGCAAAATCCAACATATGTCAGTGATTGATTGTAAAATCCAACATGTGTCAGTGATTGATTGCTAAATCTGTGTCCTCTGAATACATGTAATATGTTTTGAACTGAATGCAGCTCAATATTTGTCTTTTTATACTTGTGTAATTAATCATAGGGCATCCTTGTATTTCTGGCCAATCACAGCTAAGCTATCCTGTTTCTACACATGAATTTCCATCTCATGATGGGTTGTATAATACAAGACTTCTGTACAGCTAATTGTGATCCATGCTGAAGATTTACATCCTGATGAGATGCTTTGTAACATTGTTATTATCAATGCATGTTTTGCCAGAAATGAGAAATATGTCAATTATTTTAAAATTTTTATAAAATTGATATGTTTAATTTTAATATATGTTACTCTATGAAAAATGTTATAATGGTGATATCATTTATATTTGAATACCTGGATTAAAGAATTCATTGAATGTTGAAATTTATTTATTCATTGTACAATCAAAATCTATTCTTGCAAAGGAAAACAATGCTAAATTCTGAACATGCTATGTCAATTTTTCCATAGACTGAATGCTATGGCCTGATAGTAGCACTGTTCTAGCACAGTATTACATTTGAATGATATAAAGAAATCTACATATTTGTTGGCCGAGTTACTATGTCTTAAACTGATGAAGGTAAGCAGGCTGTTGGTCACATTTCAATGGAGTACATGTATCAGTAACACAAGTCTTAGCCAGGAAAAGCACCAAGTCTATGCTGAGGATATTGAGTTTTTTATCTGTGCTGTTTTTATTTAGGCTTATGAGTTAAAAACTGCCAAATTCAGACTTGCGAATTATTACAGAATTAGCAGTTAAGCTCCTAATTTTTGCATATATATTTGCTCAGTTACAGTTTGTGAGTTATATTTCAGATAGAAAACTAACTCTTTTTAAGTCATGGATGTGTCACTTGTCCAGTGCTAGACTTGTTTAATGAGTTACAATGAATTGCCCAGTCCCAGCTTAGGAGTTCGTAACTCTTAATTCATGGACGTGTCCCATGTGGAGTAGTTTTATGAATTGAATTAATTTGCCTAGTCCTAACTTACGAGTTAACATTATGGACTTCTTATGCGCTAATAAGCTCATAGTGACCAAATGTTGGTCTGTCTTTGCTTTGCTACTGGATGACATCTCAAATTAAATGTGAGCTATGAAACAAGCACATAGGGTCTCTGACTGAATTACATTGTGATGACTTTCTGTTGTTTTGGAGGTGAAAAAGTTGTCACTTAACATTACAATACTGAAGATGATATCTAGGTCATTGTACTTGAAGTCATCATTTAACTCATTTCCAACTAGCTCAGTGGTTAGACGTTCACTTCATAACTTGGAGGATCCTGGGTTAGACTCCCATTTGCACCTTGACTGTATCAACACCCAAGACATATGAATGTATGTATGGAGCGCAAATTAATATACATACTGTAGACTCAAATAATTAAAGATATCCTTAATTATTTGAAGATATCATCAATTCAATTATTGCTCTCATCAGCTGAATTAATGAGCACATCAAATCAGTTATTGCTCTTATCGATTCAAATGATTGGAGTATCAATGTGGTGCAAATACTGCTCACAAAAATTAATTTAGAGCTCGGTATAAAAAAGAGATCATTAATTCAATTGTGGATATGTTATATTGAAGATATATCTAATTATATAGTTGCTCTCTCTAAAGGAATTATTGCGTGCATTAAATAAATTGATGACATCATTAATTCAGTTGGAGGGATAAATAATTATTGCTCGCATTAATTGAATTGATGCATGTATTAATTGATTTATTGCGCTCTTAACTGAATTGTAGCATGCATCAATTCAGTTGTTGATATTAATTCATTTGAAGAAAGCAACAATTATATCATGCATCAATTCAGCAGAATAATTAATGCTATCATCAATTTAATAAATGCACACAATAATTCAGAATTAAGATTTCATTAAGTATTTGAAGAGACCTTTAACCAAATTGTTGCATGCATGAAATGAATTGATGATAGCTTCAAATAGTTAAAGATCTCTTCATTCATCTGGGTTTCTGTTAATTTTGCGCTCCATATGAATAAGTATTGAATGTTCCTTCACCAAACTCTTGGCATTTAGAATTGAGAATCGCATATCTTTCAAAAGAGACCTTAAAACAGGCCCCATAGCCAGTGTTGGCACAATTAAGAACCCACGTTGCTGGGGCTCTGAGCGTAATTCATAGTGCTAAATTTGTGGCACTTCACCTATACACCTGGTGATTTCAAGATGAATGAAAAATTCTCAAATGGGGTGTAAAACAAATACTATAATTCAATTAGATTGGTTTGAATTACAAATATCTCCAATATTGATTATATGTTGTTTAGTGTCCCTCTCAAGAATTTTTCACTCATGGAGACCTCACCATTGCTGGTGAAGGCTGTGAAATTTAGGCGTATGCTCGGCACTTACGACCTTTGAGCAGAGAGAGATGTTTATTGAGCTACATCTGCCGTGACATGGGACCTCAGTTTTTGCGGACTCATCCGAAGGACCGTCCCATTTAGTCCCCTCTTACAACAAGCAAGGGGTATTGAGGACCTGTTCTGATCCAGGTCCCTCTCCAGTATTGAGTATGGACAACAATGTCACTTGTATATTGCATTCAGACCTATCTCTAAGCCATTTACCTCAATTTTTTTTAAAAAGAGAGCAATCAGTCACCAAGTTATGGATATATGTATTCAAAGTTCACACCAGTTGAATCTCTTTTGATGAATGGGGTTGCTCTCTAATTCAGAGCACACTTTAGTAGAATTATTTTACAGATTTAAGTCGGCGAATGAATTAAGAGATATCTGCAAATTAAGTTTAAAAAGGCATCTCTGGTTTGAATTCGAAATATATCTTAATAACCAATTCAATTTACGAGAGCAATAATTGATTTGATGCGCGCATCAATTCAATTATTGTTCTCATTAATTCAATTGATGATCGAATTATTGCTTGCAAAATTTAATATGGAGCTCGGTATAAATAATTTTTATGATTTCTTTAATTCAATTGAATTTAATTAACGAATAAACCTGAATCTGCACTATATCAGAAAGCTTTTATGTAAATTTGAACTTTTCTGGCCCAGTGGTTCTTGAGAAGATTTTTAAAATGGCCCCACCCTATTTTTGCATTTTTGTAATCATCTTCCTTTTGAAGGACACAACCCTTCATAAGATGATTTGTACCAAGCTTGATTGAAATTGGCCCTGTGGTTCTGGAGAAGAAGATTTAAAAGCTCCCTCCCCCCCCCCCCCCCCCCCCTAAATTTTAGCATGTAAAACTTTGATTCCCTACTGTGACCCCATTCTACCCCCGGGAGCCATGATTTTAATAAAACTGGATCTACACAACGTCAGGAAGTTTCCTTGTAAATTTGAACAGTTCTGGCCTAGTGGTTGTTGAGAAGATTTTTAAATGTCCTAACCCTATTTTTACCTTTTTGTGATTATATCTCCCCGTAGAAGAAGGCATATCCTATGAACAAACTTGAAATCCCTTCACTCAAAGATGGTTTACACCAAGTTTGACTGACATTGACCAAATGGTTCTATAGTTATTTTCTTTTTCATCGAATAGCAGTGGTGGATTTAAGGAGTGGGGTGTGTAGCTCTCTCTCTAAATAAATGACAAAATCTGTTGATTTATTATCACTATTACATTTTATTAAAAATAATAAAATTTGTGTCATTTCGTTAATTCACCTCTTAAAAATTACAGATATATAGTAAAAATGAGTGCATATGAGACATAATATTCAAGGTCTGTAAAATCCACCAAGGCCTTGGACCCACTGGGGGACTTACGGTGGCCCCCCCGACCCCACCCTCCCACCCCCTCAAGAAGTTAGGCTCCTCTAACTTCAATTTCTGGATCCGCCACTGGGTAGGGGTTGAGGGATTGGATTACATGAGTACTTTTGGTGAGAGCTCCAGTTCGACGATTTCACGTACGAATTGCTTAGAGTACTTAACACAAAACTGAAACTGAAAGTAGACGAGTTAATTGTCTATTGGAGTATTGATAACTCAGTTCAAGTAAAGTTCTGTCCAGTCAACTACAGGAGAAACAAAATATTGGTGTGACGTGACAACGCTATTTTTGATAAATTCACGTGATATATGGACTGATTAATCTTGTTTTGCAGATTTTACAACTTCTCTGACAACTCCATACAAGAGTATGGACCGTCCTTTCAGCGGCCAGTTGTTGTTGGTCGGGGAGGGTGATTTTTCACTCTCAATGTCCCTCGTGTCTTATCTACCGAACACTCTGTGGGAGAATATCACATCTACAAGCCTAGAGTCGGAGTCCAGCATACAGAAGCACAAAAATGCACCAGAGAATATCGCATGGCTGTCTCAGCGAGGTTGGATTATTTTTCGAGCTTACTGGGTGTAATGGTTTAATGGGTTCAGTCGCTGGTGCTAGATAGCTCGTATGGAACACAGGGGCTTCTTATTCATCTATATTTAAATTTTTAACAACTGAAAACAAAATGGATAAGAAGCCCCTGTGGCTGATAGAACATCGAGCTGGAGATTCTGGGTTGAATTTCAGTGTGGTCCATTTAATATATATTTTCTATATTTCTGTTAATGTATAAACAAATTACAAAACAAAAAAGACATGTTTCAGAAAATTTCAATGTTTCTTCTAAGTATATGTGTTAATATTTCTAAATATGTTGATTTTTTCAGCTATTTCAGATAGTATATAAAAATGAGCCTAATTTTTACAGATGTGAAGGTGTTTCTGAACACTGATGCTACATGCCTTGCCAGCCATAAAGACTTAATGAAAACCAAATATAGCAGAATTATCTTCAATTTCCCTCATGCTGGGGGCAAATCAAATCACAAGAAAAACCGCAAGCTTTTGAAGGACTTCTTCTGCAGGTGAGGGATGCTGCTTGTCATATAATAATAATAATAACCGTTAACGCCTATGTTCAATAAAATTACCCAATTACGAAGAGGATACGGAAGACTTTGTGGAGTCTTTATTTAATAATAATAATAATAACCTTTATTTACCCAGGATAACACAATCAGCATACAACTAGTTTTCATTGTGGTCCTGCGTTAAAACATATATACAAACATAGTATTAGTTTTAATATTTACATGTTCAGTACACGTGGACATGATTATATAAATAAGAAATAAAAGAGACACTGCAGAGAAAAAACATACTACAACAGTACTAAACCTCAGTGTATTTTCTAAACATGGTATGAAATTATAAAGGACAAGAATAGAAAAAAACCATAACATAAGACAAATATGTGAACAAAAAAAATATTACCAAGTGTATGAATTAAGTACTGCTGCAGTCTCCCAATTTTAACTTCATAGTCTATTAACAAAAATTCAACTGCACCTTTGTGCACATGCATGCTTAAATTGAAATTGCAGTGAGCTATTTATTTGGGATATACATGTATGCATTTTAATTTCTATATTTTCTGAATTTATGGTTTTATGCATTATGTACCTCTTTTTATAAGAAAGGCAATATAGGTTATAATATTAAGGTATAACAAAGTAATAAAAAAAAATATTATGTATATTTGTAATGGGAAGGGTGAAAATATGGACCAGATCATTTAAACTGGGGACAATAATACAAATGAATCAAAATCACTTTTACATGCTTATCTGGGGCCATAAAACTTAAGCAAGCTCTCTTTCAATCTAAGTCTGACTTTTATATAAGTAGTGAAAAAGTGAGACCGAGATCAAAAGTGAACTCATCTAAATGTTATGGCCCTGGAACCTGATGAACAGGACTTTCTGTCTGCCATCTATTGGCTTTCTCTTGTCTGGGTATTGTCTTTCACACTGTGAAGCCAAGAACTATCAACCTGGTCAGTTGATAGATTTTTTTTGGGGGGGGGTGCATCTTGACCCAAACGTAGGTCACTGTGGCCACAATCTGGAATTTTATGGCTATGCATGATCAAAATGTGTCAGGATGATGTTTTGTACACTGTAAGGCCTAGCTTTATCAAACCTGATCTGTTGATGGACCTTGTAGTATGCAAACTAGAGATATATATCATGTACAAGTAGTTGCACTTTATTAGAAGTAGAGGAGGAATGAAATTGAATGGTATCACAAGAGTTTGTAAAAAAAAATTAATGATTTTATATTACAGTGCTGTTGAAGTGTTGAGTGATGACGGAGAAATTTATGTATCTCTCTGTAAAGGACAAGGGGGAACTCCAGCTGATCAGCCCCGCAGAAAATGGAGTGACAGCTGGCAGATTGTTGCCATGGCAGCCTGTGCCAATCTAGTCCTAAAGGAAGTAGTTCCATTCAAGGCTGAAAAACTCCCAGAGTATTCATCTACAGGTTTCAGGTAGTCATTTTACATGTCTGTAGTAAAAAAAATTCCCACTGATTTCAAGTATTCATAGCACTGGGGTGTTGTGAAAATTTCTGAAGATTTCAGGTACTTACAGTAGCAGGGCATTGTAAAAAGAACCAAATATACTACTCAGTCAAGAAAATAGATATATTTGTTGTTAAGCTAGATAGGTACATGTATATCATTATTGATTTATCTGAAGTTTTAGTTTCCTTATGTAGTTTGGTAGAATTTGCTGTAGTGGAGTTGGAGGTGAACACCATATTTCTGATGTTTTTTATTCAAAAAGCTATGACACATACAGGACTTTCTCCACTTATACTGAAATCAAGTAATTTTCAAATATCACTTATTTTGGAATACATTTAAATATAATCCCTCATGTTTTCTCTAAATAAATAAATAATCTTTATTTTTAAGGTCAGATATACATAAATAACAATAAACATTGGCTATAAACTAGCTATTTTACTAACTAGCATTAATGTTGGTGCTAGAAGGTCATTTTGTGGGAGGAAACTGGAGTACGTGGGGAAAACCCACATGTCCAAGTGGGCAACCACCATACTCTCTCACATACAACCACTGTTGATCATGGGAATTGAACTTGGGTTGCAGCGGTGAGAAATGAGTGCATTAACCACTATGCTACCTGGACACTTTTTCCTTTGCATTAAAATGTTGATTAATGGGAAAATTGCTTACACTGATATATATCACTTAATTTGAAGTTAATTGTACATTAACAGTCTGTTGAACAAGTTGTTTTCAAATTGAATTCCTTCATATTGGTTATGGTTAGTAAATCCTTAGTTATGCAGGTAGAAAGGTATCCCAAGACCACTTTTAAACCTGAAATGTGTTCATGGAATGTTTTAAAATGACACTGGGTATTTTATGATGAGATTTTTGTGATGAATTTCCATTGGTACAGCCATAAAAATTGCAGAAATTTATTTGGTGAATAAACATTAAAAGTAAAACCTGTCGAGTTAATATGACACCATATAATACCAATCACGAGATTAAGTCCTTCCAATATTAGCTTGAATACAATGAATATGCAATATGTCATGGAAATACTTCGACATAATTTTCTGATAATGTTTAAAAACCTTTCCATTCTCTGTGATAGGAGTCAAGACAAAGGATTTAATACAGATGGCGCCCTCACCCATATCTTCGTTAGGACTGAACCCATAAAGATCCCGGAGGGTGAAGTCAAAGTCCATCAACAACTGTGTTGTCCACACAACAACTACATACACCAAAAAATTTCTAGGTAAGAAGTGTATACATCAGAGAATTATATCCAACATTTAGTAAAATTCACACTCCCATGATATTCAAATATTGTTTTATTATCAGAATTATCATATAAACTAGTATTATTTATTATACATATTGTTTTATTATCAGAAACCTGCACCAGGAAGATGGAAATCCTCTATGTTACCTTTCTCAAAAACTGCAAAAAGAATTAAGTGAGAGCCTCAACTTCCAGTCCATGGAGGTTAACAGAATTTTGGCTGTAGATCCTGCTGCCATGAACAGAACATGCTGCCATTGTGAGTCCAATGATTCTATAGTGGATAAGCTGGCAGAGAAATTAACTTGTGCTGCATCAAACCATGATCACAGTTTTCCTGGAGAATTGCTAACGGATCAACTAACCATGTGTACTGTATGGAGGATAGAATGCCTTCCTATCAGTTTGGATTGTCTCCCAGTCATGCATCATATTATGGGGTGTGTTCCTGTATCATGTGGTAGAAGAAAAATTGAATTCATTTGTGAAAATTTAAATAAAGTTGTAAGTGATATATCAAAAGGAACATGTAAACTTCAAATCATGGACACACAAATTCACATAACCACAGAAAGGGACAATAACCAGTTCTCTGAGAAAATAGGAGATGTATTTTGTCTTGACAAATGCTGCACAAAATTTAATCTGTTCTCTTTGAATTTGGACAAGTTAGCAGTGACACTGTTTCGACTACCAAATATTCGCATACTGTGGTCACAAGACAGTAATGTTGTGGACAGTTTTAAGAGGATGTTGAAGTCCAATTCCCCTTTAACAATCCCCACAGTAAGTTTGTACCCCCTTGTTTTCCAACATGATATGAGTTTCTGGGAGAACCCCCAATTCCTGTTCAATGAACAGGACTTTCTGTCTGTGATTCGAGAAATTTGTGGAGATTGTGTGGTGCATGTTCAACTTCTGGATAAATTCCACAGCGTAGATTTGGATAAAGTGAGCAGATGCTACCGCCTCCAGTTTCAGTCGTTTGACAGAGCGATGAGTTACAATACTTCATGGAAACTTCAGAGTTATCTCAGGCTGTGTGTAGCAAGTGTTATGAAGGTAGAGCTCCGGTAATACCACTCATTGTATGGAAGCAAACGAACTGTTTATGTGATATTGTGATGCAGACAAAAATGTATGAATTGGATTGGTTTTGGTTATGTCATATGGCTCCAGTCACACATGTATGTATGAAGCTGGTGTGATGTCATAATAAGTTGTATGAAGACTATAAACTATATTGCTGCTGGGAAATTTTTTTTTTATTATTGATAGAAGTTTACAGTGATATGATTTAACAGAAATATCACTTTAATATGTAATATAACATCTCAGGAGTAATCTATGTGCATTGCATATTCGTTGTTATTTAAGTTAGTAAAATTGATTGATTGTTTTTGCTATTTTATGTGAAGTTTCTAACACATGTATTTCAGATATGAAGTTGATGATTTTCCTGTAAGTGATCACAATTTAAAATTGTTATTATTTACAAAATGGTCCCTGCCCAGTGTGAGTACAGTGTATTGGTTTACATTTCCATACAATACCCCCCCCCCCCCCCCATAAAAAAACCCCAAAACTAAGTAATTAATAAAATACTGATTCATGATGATGTATATATGATTGCATGTACATGTGTGTGTGTGTGTATGTGTGTGTGTGTAGTGGTCAAACAGGTGTGATTGCCAGTGGCCAGATAGCTCAGTTGGTAGAGCACTTGATAAGAAATTCAGGGGCCCATGTTTGAATGCCATTTACACACACATAAATACATCCCCCCCCCCTAAAAAAAAAAAGATATTAAATATTAAAGTAAGCTCTATCTGCCTTTCAAATACAAGTTAAGATGTAAAGATAATCTGTTGTATTTTATATATAGCATTGTCATTCATTATTGTAACATTATACTTCATTGTAGGGTACGTGAGTTTGCTCACTTTTCCTTACATTTTAAAACCAGGTCAAGGTCATGAGGTCAAATATGTTGGCAAGGAATACATGTGAAATATGAAAGCTATATCAAGAACCATTCAAAAGTTATGGCCAAGGTTAAAGTTTTTCAAAAGTAGGTAAAACTCCCAGGTCAAATGATAAAAAATGTTGGTAACAGAAAAAGGTCACAAGAAATACACATGTGAAATATGAAATCACCATTACCATTCATTCAAAAGTGATGGCTAGGGTTAAAGTTTTTGCAAACAAAAATGACAGACCAAAAAACTGTATGCTCAGGAATCTCCAATTACGAAGACGTAAAAAGCCCAGATAACTACATTTGGCACAAAATCTCATAAAAGTCAGTCCATTGTGATGAAACTTAAACTTGATCTGTGAACATCCATTAGCAAATCACATTAAGTTTCATCTTCTATATAAAAAGTCCAGAAAACTAAATTATGACATATGAAGAGGAAAGAGCCAGAGATGGACTAATAAAACAAGCTGGATGCTGCATAGCTTTGTATCAACGAACCATTACGGGTTGACTTTCTTCATGATTGACCGATTTTAACAAAGAATTCATTGCAAAAACTTCATTTCCTACAATTTTCTTCATGATGATGTAGGTATTACAATGAAAATTGTGGCATATCATTCTAATAACATCATAATTGACTTAAATTTTCAGTATGCTACAAGTTCACTTTTTTCATTATGCTTCAAGTTTAACTTAAGTTGAGCCACTTTGGCTTTTTGTATATAATGTGTTTTCTGCAAACACACACACTCTCACCCCTCCTCTTTCCTTCCCATAGTATGCTTGAGGTATTTGTATAGCATTGCTGTGTAACTTTCTAGGAACAACTACAGGTCTGCCCTTTTTCATATTCATGTCCAAGACAAAATGCTGCATATTGGGTAATTCTGGTGCTTTGGAAAGGTTGGTTGTTTGGCAGACGAGGAATAAATTCACCAAGTCTCTATTCATATAAATGATACATTCGTTTATTAAAATTTGGCCAAAACTAAAATGATCATACTTTAAACTACTTTTTGGGGAAAAATCTGCTAAATATTTCAGATATAAAAAATAACCTTGTGAAATCCTCATTCTAAACAAAAGATATATGATTTAATTATTATTTAATATTTATGCCTTATCAATAATTACAGAGAGAGAGAGATAAAAAAAAACCAATTGTGTATAAGATTACCAATACTGATACATTATCAATGTAAATACCCTGGTGTATGTCAGATGTATTGTAAAAATGAGTTGGTGCGTTGCCTTTAGGAAATGAGCCCAGCTGTCGAAGTGAGATTTAGTATGCAATCTTGCAGCAGAATGAAATCTTCATAAAGATTTACAAAATTACAATTAGACATTCAAGATGTTTATTTAAATTTTATTGTATCATGAACGTAGTAAATATTATAAAATACTATAACAAGAACATTTCAAAATAAAATAATACGAATTGTAATATGTAATGCAGAAGTTTTGGCACAGAGGAGTAGTTGTCTTCCTCAAATAACACAACCTACTTAAGATGGACATACTCAATGAGATATTCTGGATAACACTGTGTACTATCAAATATCACAAAAATAGTGGGTTTATCTACATGATTAACACAGGAATTGAATGGTCTCCCTTTGGGGTCAGATGGGTCCTCTGGGGGTTTTCTCATGCCCTGCCTCCCTTTTCCGGGTCGTCCAACTAAAACTCTGGCCACGAACATGTACTTGTGTTTCACTTGCATTATCTGTTTGATGTCCGATATTACTATGGGATTTTTTTTATTAGATGCATTAGAATTGCAGTCAGTTTGAGAAATCTCTCTTGTGCCAAACGGAGTTCCAAATGTGACTGTTCCAAAGCCAGTCTGAGTCCCTATTCCACTCATTGCATTGAAATGATTTTGAGACCCAGCTGGGCCAGGAGAATTGCCTAGTATGGGCAGTGTGGCCCCCGCTCCCTGCTGTGTGGATCCAGGGGAATTGCCTAGTATGGGTAATGTGCTCCCCGCTCCCTGCTGTGTGGATCCAGGGGAATTGCCTAGTATGGGTAATGTGCTCCCTGCTCCCTGCTGTGTGAATCCAAACAATGAATAATGTACTGGAGGAGGAAACACATAATTTGCAGTTCCGAAGCTGAAAACGGGTGGATTCCCCAGATGACCACTGAATGGCACACAAAATTTGTCTGAGTAAACTGCATTTTTAGCAAAATATGTTCCTAAAGAAAAAAAGTTTCCAATCATTAGTGTTCAAATATGAACACACTCACCCAATCTAAATTCATGAGACAAAAATTTACAAAGATGGACACAGGTTCATGTTGCAATCATGTTAAAATTATGGCCCTTACCTTGTCCATATGCAACCCCATTTTCACCACACATTCTCCAGTCTAGGCCATCTCTACAAATGGCCTCTATAGCGTCAGTCTTTGTGCCATGAAATAACTGCTGCTCATTTATCAAATTTGGACCAAAGTCTTCTGACATGTGCTTTCTTGCTCTACAATTATAGGAACCTACTGATCACCTTTTCTCATTCCTAATACATTACTACCAGAAATGTGCTCTGGTCAAGTCAAGCTAGAAAGTCACCCAGGCATGACAAATGTATCTTGGGTAAAGTAAGACGGAGCATCTGAAAGAAGACATTTAACAAGAGGCCCATCTGAAACACCACTCACCTGAGTCATTTTGCTCTAACTAAATAAAGAACATGAACTTCAGATCTTCCATTGCAACCTCTCACACAGCCAATCACTGTGAGTGGACAAAATTACCCTACATAAGCATACTAGATACTAGTACATAACTTTGAAGAAAAAGAAAAACTAATGTAGTCTTGGTATATCTGGGAAATCTGTTGAAGATTCCTCTTTCCCCCAAAATACTTCCTTGGTAATACTTAAGATACTTCTCAAAGAGAAGCTTATGCTGAAACTTGAACTTAAGTCTGTGATTTTACTCAAATTTTGACGGCTCAAATAAAAAAAACCTTCAAACTTAAGTATGAGATTTTTTCATGAAATCCAAACGTCTAAGTTATTTTTAATATTCACAATTTTCTCTTGAAGGTGGTGCAGCTTTTCATTCATTCCAACTTGAAATAATAAATAATGTTTTGTGTGTGTCATCCTCGAGTGAATTTTGACGGTGTGGAAATTTCACATACACTGTAGTACATACAAAATTACCTGAGCTTCAGGTGAATCAATAAATTGTTACTCTTATCACCATAGTCTACTTACAGGCTGAATTTTTGCCACAGCCGTGGGTTTTGAATTCTGTGTATGGACACTGGAACTATATTAGCCATGGAAGCACAGAATTGATCTTTAATCAAAGTAAACTCTCTGCCACCACTCTCCAACTCCACCAAGATAAAGTCCTACAAAAATCAAACATTTCATCCATGGTGTACAATATCACATCCTCATCATTATATGATGTTGAAAACCTATTTTCATTTTTGTGGTTGAGCTAGACCATGGGATAAGGTAATTAAAGTTTTTCTTTAATACTGGATATGAGGACAAACTCAAGAATAGCTGTTTATAGATTTACAGAAATCAAATGGCGGGAGAGGGGTGTCCACAAATTTAAAACGGAGACTTATAAACTTACAGTTTTATAGAAAATGTTATAACTTACAGTATATGTCCATGAATTTATTATTTTCATAATTTGAATGCCAGCAAGTTAGGTTTGACAGACAATATCCTTTTTAAATCTGTTGGCTACTGCTCAGTTATAAAGTGCATAGCATTAAATTCCATGTTCAATGGAATAAAAATCAAGTTGATATGTCTGAAATTTTCAAACTGAAAAGGCCTTTCAGACTGACACTAAGTCATATGGAACAAAATTTAGACTTGATATGTTGCTCTTCATTTTACAAACCCCCCCCCCCCCAAAAAAAAATCACCTCAACATCAACAAGCATCTTGAAAATATCAGGAATTCTACAAAGTCTAGAAATTTTCAAAGGCTAAGTTCAAAATTCTGCTAAAAGTAGGTCATCACAGTGTAACTCATATCAGTATACAAGTATACAACAAAACAGCTCAATATCTATGCATAGGAACAAAAAAAACACAACCCCCCCCCCCCCCAAAAGCACAAACCCCCCCCCCCCCCATCCTAATATCTACAACTATGAAGGACAGATTATTAAAATTGGGCAATACTCCAGCCAATTTATAGTTGGGGGGGGGGATTAAAATCTTTATGATGAGAGTACAAGTTGTTCATCGTTCCTAGAAATGCAAGATAGTATATGTGCATGTATGTGCACATGTCACCTATTAGCCCCTGACTCACCTTCTGTTCCTCAGGTATCGGGTGCCAGTACCTGGGCAATTCCAGGTGTTCTTTACTCTCTTCTGACAAAGTCATGAAAGCAGTACAGGATTTATGGTCTGTCCCTTGCCATATCTTCTTACAGTATCTACAGCTCAACTGTTATAGTGACACAGAAAGACCATTTTATAGCAGTTTAAATGTGTAATATATGTACATCAGAAGGATCATTTTAAAGCAGTCTGCGTTGTGCAATATCAGTCAATAAGCTTTAATGCCAGTGAGTCATTTACAGTGTCTATAGATACTAATGACATCAAATGCTTCATTTACACAAATTTTGTCACTATTTATGCAAGTACATCAAGCTGGTTCATATGACAACCAAATAAATATGCCACATTATATTAAACCAAAACAAGAGGCCCATGGGCCTTAATGGTCACCTGAACATCCACAGCAAAGTATTTAAATTTTTTTTTCAATCTGGCAAAACTGTCAATCTTGCTGAAAATGTATTTTATATAACGATAGCGCTAATTAATGATATACAGACAGCAAACACTATAAGGATGAAAAATCAGAAGGAAATGAAGTTTGTTACATTGCTTTATATTTTTTGTTCAAGGCACCCATCATCAGCTAGAAGATCCAGACCAAAACCTCTTTCCTAGGGGATATGAGATCTAAAACTTTTGTCAACAGATCTGTACTTTTTCAAAATATACCTTTAATTTAAATCTGATTTCATCAAAATCTCTCCCCCTCCAACTAGAAAATGTAAATTGTAATGTAATGTAAATTGTAATCTTGAAAACTAATTTTTGAATCATGTCTTTCACTTATATATATATATATATATATATATATATATATATATATATATCCAGACTGATATTCAGAATTAGTGAGTAAACTGAAATGCAATTGAGCCTCATTAATCCAAGACAATGGCTTTAGCTTGATCAACTGTATCTATACTTACTGTCTTACAATCTGGGTTAGGACATAAAAATTTTTTTAATCCATGGTCAACTGCAACAGGGAATTCACAAAATGGACAGCTACAGGATAGGAAAATGTTGATATAGAATAAGCATGAAAGACACTGGCAGAAAAATTTCAAATAAATTTAAAGTCATATGTATATATTCATCTTTAAAAAATACTAGTGAAAATAAGAAATGACCAATTTAAACAATATTTAATTTAAAAATGTAACTATTATAACATATTAGGGAATAAATAAAGCTGCTTTGTCCTACCTGTGAAGGTCTTCCATTTTTGTAATCGACTCCATGGCTTTTTTGTTCAGTTTTTCTTCTAGAAGTTCCATAATCAATGAAGGCAGCACTTTGGAAGCCTGACCTACAAAACAGAAAACAATGAAGATGTTCCAAGGAACAAAAGTTGCATGCAGGTGGATAGATAGGTAGAGACAGACAGAGCTATGACATATACTGGTATTAAACAGCCATCAGACAAGGAATACACATTTTAAATATTAAAGTCCTATCTTTTACAGTAATAGAATCCTTGTGTGACAAATAGACAGACAGACAGATAATGGACTGAGTATTTCCTTTGTCATTATGCTTTGCAGGCAAAACAAAAATAATTATGTTAAAGAATTTCATTTGTAAACTTACTCTCAGGTATGTAAGTATTACAACTATTTACAGGGCAGGAAATCTGGGTCTGAAAAATACACAGTTCCATATAAATCTATTGTCATCAATCATTTAAAATGGATAGGAAATCTGGGTATGAAAAATACACAGTTCCATATAAATCTATTGTCATTAACCATTTAAGCTGGACAAACATACATATCTATTAAGTTCCCTTCATTTCTTTTATAAACTGATGTTAACATGTAATTCTGAATCTGGATGATACTATAGTAGATACAACAAATATCTATCATTACATTATCAAAAAAATTCTTAATATGACAGGGATCAATATACAGTCAAATCTCGTTATCTGGAATTTGATGGGACTAAGAAAAAACAAGATATCTGAGGATTTGAGATACTGAGGGTAAAAATACTTAGAGAATAAGTGGTTGGGACTTCCAAATCACTCTGACATTGATATTTGAGATATTGGTGTTCGAGATACTGAAGTTCAACTTCAGTTATAACAATGTTATGATGTCATATAGAACAAGTCTGTAGCAAGACAGTTTGTACAGTATAAACTATTGTTTCAACCCCTGTATTGGAAAACATTCCTAGTGCCTATTCCTAATGTTTGAGTTAAGTATAAAGTTAGTAGCTTTGAATGGCTGAAGTACAGAAGTTAGAGGTTTGATGATCCAGGCTGTTGTGACTTTCTTTGTTGTATTACCTCTTGACTGTCAAGGGAGATAACGCTTTTGACCTGCCGTTCAACACATGTTTTACACACAAGATGAGTGTCACAACACTGACTGATTGTGACAGTGTCGTGACTAGTGCCACATGCATCACATTTCAGCTGAGAACAGGACACTTCTGCAATAAACCATAAAAATATTCATGTCACCCAGTATTAAATGTTTCTAACATTTACACAAAGTTTTCATTGGTCTATGACTTTGTTTTGCTGGTCAGTTATATTTCATAATATGTTTTACAGCATGACTGTTGAGATGAGGAGAAACCCCAAAACCTTACAACACAACAGTTACTTTAGATATTTGATCCACCTATTCATTTAATGTGGGAAATATATTGTAGTTGATGTAATCAGTGTATTGTGATGTCATATTTAGCTATGCTGGTTTTTTTTTCCTTTCAAGCCAAGCAATTATCAACAGCAACAAAATGTACTTGTTACCTTCAGGCTTCTATAACTACAGCTAATCATACACAGTTTGCTTATTCAAGATGTTGACAGCAGACAATGTCAAGTTTCATTCAGTCACGAAAAGAGACGGATACGTAATTACATTTAAATCAAAATCGAAGGATAATAGGTTGTTTGAATACGCAATTAAAATTATTGCACCATAATACTTCATTTTATGATGTTTCTGGTAAGTTCGAATGCATCTGAGAATGACTTCACAAAAAATTGGTTTATCATGACATTGTATAGATTTCAAAGTGCTATATAATTGGTAGTAGAATGTTAATGATACTTGCAATATGCCATCTATAATTAAATCATACTTTTTCAGACCAGGTGAAAGTTACGTAATTCACAGGGAGTCCTGAGAATGAATTTTAGGTCAGGAAAACACAATAGTTTCACAGTTTTGGGTAATCTCCATAATTTCTTGGCGGATGAAGAGCAAATTACGTAACTTACATACGTAATCATTGGAACAAGCATTACACATTTTGAATGTAAAAAATATCCTCAGTTTAAACAAGTTAAAATAAAAAGTCTTTACATTGCCAGATAATTTATCTCTCTCTCTTCTACTTGCCTGAGAAGCTGACAGGATGTTTGTCTATTATTGGAACAACCCCATCATCCTTGCTGTGTGACAAATTAATGTCATCCAAGTCATAGGTCTCTAAATCCATCATATTAACATCAGAATCAGTGTAAGAGACCTGTAAAGATATGAAACCAAAGATCAAAATACACACCCACGTTTACTTGGTGGATCATACATTTTACATAGCAACTATCATTTGATGCCAATTCTTCACAATTTACATCATTGTATGATTACCAGAATGATTAATACTGACTAACAATACTAAAATATCGACCACAAATCTGTAGGTGGTCATAGTAAATTCTATATGTCTACTAAATTTGCAAAAATAATTTCATCAAAATAAATTCCTGAAAAACACCTAGTTTTTTCCAGTAATAAAGTAACTATTTTCAAACTAATTTGTGAAATTTTGATACATACACAAAAATTCAACAGCATTTTGACCCACTGTCACAAAATTAATCTCTGCTAAAACTTTCAAATTTAGGTTACTTTTTTTGAACTTTCACATTATTGACTAAGTGTCAATATTAAAATATATTCCACCATTTAATTCAAAACAAAAAACAATTTACTGTATGCATGAAATATTTTTCTCTTCCTACAATATTCTTTCCTTAGAAATGTCTTGCAAATGCTGTAGGGAAAATCAAGTACTTCACAGTTTACTTTCTCACAATACTGATGCTGAATAAGTCTTTACAACCATTTTGGCAAATTTTTAAGCATGGTATTATATATGGAATCTGCAGAATCCCTTCCATTAACAAATTGACATATCTGAACTGTCTTGATTTATAACACTGACAAATTGACATATCTGGACTGTCTTGATCTGTAACACTGACAAGTCAGCTGACCTGCTGAGATTTCTTGGCCAGTGCCTTTCCTTTGTTGCTCAAAGCTGATGACCCTTTCCTCCACTTTGACCCTCGTACACATTTAGGGCGCAGATCTTCAGAATGTCCTGAGGCTGTTGATGACCCTGACCCTGAAGAAAAAATATTTTTTTATTGGGAATGGATATAACATTCTTTAAGTGTACAATAGTAATTCACAACAAATTGTCATACTTTTCACAAATCTGTAAAAGTTAATAATTTTTATAAGAATTTAATGTAAAAAATCTGTCCCCCCCCCAAAACACACACCCCCCCCCCCCTGTATAAAGGGTTTTATAATTAAACTTGACAAGTCTACATGTATCTAGCCATTCATATTTAGCTCACTAACTGATTGAGCTCATTCACTAGCCTTGATTCTGTAGATTTGGTCGAGGATTTCCCAAGGCAGCTTGTATATCTTGTGATGATGGGTTGGTTTTCAGGGAGGGCGTGGTAGATTCCTGGAAAATGTAGCACAGTAATAAGATTACTACGAAATTGATATACTACATATATCACACTAATATAAACAGAAATCCACATACACAGTTACAATCAATTCTGATTGGCTGCATTAACATGGAATATAAAACGAAAAATGAACATCAAATGAAATGATGTTGCTTTCATTTAAACAATAAAATGATTTCTCTGTTGTTTTAACAGATGATGTAGGTAAAAGCATTGCAGAAAAATTCATAACCCTGCTACTGTGGGTTATGCAATTTTTCTGCAATTATTGCTTAGAGTTAAGAGTGTTTGCAGTATCAGCTAGAGCCATTATTTCAGTTAAAACAGAATGTATTATGCATCAATGAAAATTATCTTTTCACCTGTGTTGTAAGAATAAATTCAATCACTCTCTCAAGGATATCATCTTCATTTATTTTTTGTAAGTCTGTGAAAATTTTTTTTATCTTGTCTTCATCAATATCTGGAAACATTTCTTTCTGGAAAAAAAAAATTGCAAGTTAAACGAATTACATTTATTCAATCAGCCGTTCAGAATACACAGTGGGTATAATACTAGCAGTACTTTTGCAGAAATTGAATAGTACAGGAATAGTGCAGTAAGTATATACCACCAATATTAAATCTTCTCTTGTAGTTTTCTTGGATTGATCTCCCTTTGATAAAGAACTCTTTTGTCTGCATACCTCACCACCACTATTGAAATGGTCATACTTCTCTTCACTCCTTTTTCTTCCATCTACCTCAGTCTTCTTCTTTTCAGACATTTTTGGTGAAAGCTTAAAAATTTTAGACAAGTTAAATTTGTCAAATGCACTGTCATCAGTGGAGCCTGAATGGTCCGAATATCTTTTTCTAGACGTCCCCGTATCTTGGCTCTTCACATCTTCTTTTATGCATTTAACCAGGAAGGATTTTCCTGGCTGAAGCAATGTCTCAAACTTATCACAGCTTTTCTCAGGTGAAATTTCAATTACACTGTCATAACCTTTTGAATCAGAATCTGAACTATAATTTTGATAATTATCAGAGTTTGTTATAATTTGTTTTCTGTGCAGGACTGGTGAGGAAAACTCATCTACGATTTCATCATAATCTACCAGCTCCTCCACATCGATGACTGAGCTACAAGACATAAGGGACTCGGAAGGTTTCACATCATTGTTATCACTGGAGGCAGTGTCTACATGAAATGATTCTGACTGAGTGAGTGCATTATTGGAACAAGTGGACATGCGATTGGAACCAGTGGGCGTGCGAGTAGAGCCAGTGGGCGTGTCACACAAGTCAAAGTTGTCCTCCTCATGGGACATCTCAAGCACTGTGCCTCTGTAAAATCAACAAATTATTAATAATTCTTTTCGTCCAATGAACTAGTTTCACTTGATACATAAAATGGCCCAGTTTATACTCTATTCAAACAAATGTACGAAAATCATTACCATTAATTTTGAACACAAATATAAAGACTTTATGCTACTATTAGCTGGTAGTTTTAACCCAAGCATGTAGATGGTTAATATAAGAGAAAATATTTAAATTCTGGGTCAAGAGATAGTACAAATAATGTGAATCATTGAGGCTAACTGGAATATATTTGGAGAAAATAAAATATGAGGATGTTATTAGAAATTCCACCATATTTTACTTAATGTAAAACTCAAAACCCTGATTATGATCCTAAATAAGACTATATAATGATACTTTCAAAAAATATGTCAAATGGTTGCCTTGCACTTTTTAATATTGCAATCTTGTTATCATTGACAAGAAGATTTTAAAGACATTTCCTCATTTGCTTATATATTGCATTATTAAGTTAAAGATCAAATCCCCATTGTGGTCCCATACTGACTCTAGAAGCCATAACTCTAACAAACTTCTATCTACCTAGTCTTATTTCTAGATGAGTACAACTTTCAAAAAAAAAAAAAATTTAAATAAATGCCCCTATTTCATTCTCATTACTCTATATTTCTTATTATCTCTTCTTGAAAGGGACAGAACCCTTCATTTGAATAAACTTGAATTCTATTTACAAAAGGATGCATTGTGCCAACTCGTGATTCTTGAGAAGAAACTGAAAATATGAAAAATTTACGGACTATCCAACTTCAGTCAGATTTAAAAAGCTCACCTGGTCATTTAGCTCTGGTGAGCTAACAAGAAATTTGTGCAGATTTCCTCTAAAAATCTCTCCACTATAAAACATAGTTCCTTCCAAAAATTGCTTGTAGTAAATTACATAGGCAGTTTTTAATTGTAAAGTATACAATTTAAATCAAGATGATCAACAAATTTTATTTCCTTACAAACCCCAGCAAATTCAACATAAAGTACATTTTAGTGACAATGTAACAAAGCTGCTATGTCTTTCCTCAGCTGAGGATCTAATCCAGAACCATTCCCATAGTAGTCCAGTGTTCTACCAACTGAAGCAAAGCCAACACAGAGCTAAAGAGTTAACCCTGTCTATGTTACATGTGCTGTAAGTAATCAAGAAATCATATTGATAACATCCCAATCAAAACAGACAATTCTGAGACTACATCCTTATTTGGCATTGTGTTCTTTGACATTTATTCAGTGCTGTTCTATAAATATACCATGCCATATGTTATCATCAACCATTCTGTAAACAGAGGCCAAGTTTGTACACATTCAATAAACTTTTGAAAATGAATATATTACTAACATCTTTCTTTTGGCATGATATATCAAAAAATTTTTCTATTGTTTTATATTGAATTCTTTCTGCACACTAAACATCACATGGAGAAGTAACTAACAGGACTGTTATATCCTTCAATATATTAGAAACAAAGTACAGTTACACTTTGGTATCTCGAACATTTCAGATATCTCAAATACCATCGATATGTAAAAATGAGTTAGAAGTCCCAACTACATTTTCTTTATGTACCTCAAAATGTCAAACCTTTGGATATCTCAAAGTTTTTTCTTGACCCCATCAAGTTTGAAATAATGAGGTTTGACTTTAACTGTATCACTATCAACTAAGGTAATCAATGAACCCAACTTCATGCATATTAGCTGTTCATGTTGCTTTAATTTTACTATTAAAATAAAACTATGATACACATTTTATTATTTCTTTAAATGATTCATCCACTTTGTATACCGCCCTTTCCCCAAACAAATTTAAAATTCTACTGATGCATTAACATTATTATATGATCATTATGATTACAATTAATATTCTAATGATTGTACATAGGTGACTCCTTCATGCATAACTCTTTTTGACCCACAGTGCAATGATCCCTTTAAAGGTCCTGCACTTTATCATCATCAGATGAAAATGCTCTTTGCAAGAAAGGTTGAAATTGTGAAGGTTGTAAATAACAAACATACAATCTGAAAATATTTATCAGAAAATCTCACTGGAGCTTTCTTTCTGTTCTGGTAAGCAAGTTCTTAAATGTAATGTACATTTGAGGTCAAAAAGGTAAATGTTGTGTGTGTTATGGTGATTATCCACATACCAATTAGGGTCAAATATTAACAAGTTTATATAGAATCTGTCATAAAATCCAGAACATGACCTTGAAGTCAAAGTAAGTGTCACTTCGGGGTGGGGTCATGTACAAAAAAAAAAACACCAAAAAAAAACCCCTTGTCATTTAATAGAATCCTTTATTAGTACAGGTGTTGGACTAGGAAATTTTACCATGACGACAAGATTTGCAGTATAGGATGAGGCTGTCCATATCTGACATGAGTAAATAACAAAGGGTTACTTTTCTCAGTTTAGTGCATTAATCACTTTTTGCATTTAAGTTCAAATGAGAAATGACTCTGAATCTTCTCAGAGTTCCTGTATTAATGCACTAAACCATTGATAAAATGTGAGAGAAATAATCCTTCATTATATACTTATGTGGGATAAGGAAATTCCTCCTCCGGCACAAGATTTGCTTGGATCGCTGGCAAAGCCTCAACCTAAACTGCAAATCTTATCCATTTGTTGGAATTTTCCAATCTCACACTCATACTAATGAAAGATTCTGTATCCACATAGGCAAATATCAACCAAAAAGATCACAATGAGAAAGTTTGCTGAAACAGCATGAACTCAAAGCACCAAAGAATTTATCACGCAAAAACTATATGGATCAATTCAATGATTCAAGGGAAAGGACAACATTACACAATCTGATAATCTTTTTCTTGCTCCTCTCACCCTCTTTTTCTGTCTTGATTTAATCTAGGATTGTCTGCATAAAAGTCAGAGTAGAAATGATATGATAAGCATATAAAAGTCAGGGTGGAAATGATGATGCTCACAAGCACATGTGGTGAATATAGTAAACCTGTCCTTAACTCCTAATGGCCCATTAAGTTAATAAAACATACTGGCATGAAACAATTTAAGTTAAAATATGCAAAGGTGTTGAAAAACTGTAATAAACATAGTTCACACTCCAGATACAAAATATGTGCATGATGTAAACTCTTTTCTCCTTATTTTAGGAAAATGCCTTTGGAGTGACTTGGATGTACATTTGGGAATGTTAGCATGAAATAATTTGATGTTTCTTTGTGTAAACAAACTTTTTCTTTCTATAAACTGATTAAAAATATGATGACTCAGCCTCCAAGTGTTTCTTGTATGGTTGATTTTTAAAGTTAACATGGGCAAGTGTTCCAAGTTATGTGTAAACTTTTGTCTGTTTTAGAATAATTATACTAGTATCTTAATCTTTTGTCCATCTCTTCAGCTCAAGGAACAATATTCTAATCTCAATGAGACACTTTGATTTCATACTCCTGAATTGCTTCTTCAAGTTTAACGTGATCATCACTTTCATCAGTATCACTCAGATTCATCACATTATCTTCTGCATCAGTCAAGTACATTCAGTTCATCTAGATCCTTGTGTATCTCATACCAATCAAAGTAATTATATGCAGTTAAAATTCTGACAAATTAAAATTTGAAACACAAATCTTCCAATATAGAAATCCAGAATATGTCCAAGAAATAAAGTTTATTTTTGAAAATACATGGGGTTATGAAGCATGTTAGCATTATTTCTTATATTTATATTCCACTTTTATTTCTGTCAATATTAATTACTATATTTATCACGATTCATACTAATATAATTTAGTCAGTTTACATCTGCATCGCATTCATGAGGAATTGACTGTTATTGCATTTGGTGAAGATATCTAAGACAAAAACATAGTCTGTGTGTGTGTGTGTGTGTGTGTGTGTGTGTGTGTGTGTGTGTGTGTGTGTGTGTGTGTGTGTGTGCATGCATACACTATATGATCAACATCACAATCTAAATTTGTCATCAAATTGGGAAAGAATACACATACCAATGGGAAACAATGTCTCTGTGGGAAATGCAAGAAAAGGCCTGGCTACAGTGTTAAATTTTTAAAATAATAAATAATGCTAGTGATCTGCTTTTTAATTTTAAAATAAAAATGTTAACTTATAACAATATTCAATTTTTTATTTTTAAAAACATCATTTTAAATGTAAGTATATCAAATCTACATAATGACGTGACCTCAAAATTAGGAGTAAATTTAGTTACATGTATTTTCCTCATGATCTTTTCTTTGTACATGTCCATCAAGTATCATACAGAAATGCTTGTTCCATTTTTGTAAAAATAGTACATTTTCTTCAATTTATATTTTGACATAAACAACTTTAAATTTACCAACAGATGAACCAAAAGATACTTATTAATACTCAATCAAAACTAAACACTTTCAACTTTTTGTAATCACAAAATTTATATATATCATTGAATCAACTTTTTGTAATCACAAAATTTATATATATCATTGAAGAGTTAGGTACCTTATAAAACAGTTTGCACAAATTTGTAATTTGCAACTAGTACAAAGAATTGAAAGTGACAAATAACATGTCAGGACTTTGATTCAAATCTAACCCATTCAACGAAATAGTTCACATTGAATGAATTCACTTAATAACAAGGACAATACAAAAATATTAAAATGACATTGGTGTTTGAAGAATACTGAAATTTGTATAAATTGTGGGAAAAAACATACATACATTTACACTTCCATACATTCAAATTGCAATATAAGCATTTAGCTTATTTGTGTATGGGAACACATTCTTTAATGTATAATCTGAAACATTAAAATAGCCATTAGGTGAGCTAAATTAAATGTCATGGGGTGTGTGACTCAATTCAGAAAGTTGTCAACTATGCACATTACTCCTCTTTCCATGCATTGAACAGAGCTCCTTCCAAACATGAATGAGCTTTTCTAATCCTTTCTGTTTCAGAGTATCATGCCATTGTTTTCTTTCATCAGCAGCTCTTTCTTTTTCTTTTTCAGCCTCTGTTGTCAATGCCTCCATTTGTTCTTTTGGTAGAACTTTATATAATTTGGTGACATTCTGAAATGTAACTCCATGTTCTTTTCCAAGATCTGAAACCATGTAAAGCTGTTTTGGTGATCTTGCTCTTGTGGGTTTAAATCCTGCAAAATGATCCAAAACCATCTTCATTTCATTCATTTCAAGAATGGGCAGAATTTCATCCATATCTTTACTTTCAATTAAAGAAACTGTCCACTTTGAAAGTTCCTCTATATAAACTGATTTTTCTTTTTCTCTGACAGCTTTCAGTCTCTCTTTTTCATCTTCTGACATAGTTTTCCATTTCTCTTCTCGTTTCTTCATTATATTAAATCCTTTCTCTCTGCCTTTGGCATCAGGCAGACTCAGTAAATCTTCCTCTGTTAATGGAACCAAGGACAAAACTTTGGTCGATTTAAGAATTGGTTTATTGTATTCTTTCCAGGCTTTGGATTTTATTTGCCTCTCTGTTTTCTCTAATACTGTTGACAATAATTCATCTTTAGCATCCAGTGGAAGATCTTCCACCATTTTTCTGTATTTTTCAATATCTTTTGTGAGTTTTTCTGCTTTTTCTTCATACTTCAACAGTTCACCAATTGAGAGGGATTTGTAATCCTCTGCCAGTTTCGCCATTGCTTTATATGGTTGTTCCTGTTTAACTTTTCGAATGTTTTCAGCCACAAAAACTCTGTATGGCGTAGGATTCAATTTTTTCAAAATAAAACTTTCTGGTTCCAGTAAATCTTTATATTTCAACATACTACTGGAGATCCCAAAACACATTTTACAAAATCGCATGGGATTTATAGTATGTATAGAGACCATCCTGAATATAGATGTCCTTATAGAAAACATTATTCTAAATCTTTATCCAAATGATGTACCTTTATCAAGTTTTATGCGTTATATCGACCTTGACATTGTTCAAGAAAATATAACAAACTTGATTTTGAGAAATTTTTGAGAAATAAAGAAATTACATACCAAAACGCCACCACAATATACTAAAACGAAAATAGTTCTGCTTGCGTTTTCCTAGAAACTGTGTCAAATTCACGCTTGATAACTGTGTACTTTTCACATAGCTTCGATACGTTTCTCAGACTTTGCTCCTGTAGGTGGCAGTGCAATCTTAGCTTCCTGTTTATCAGATACTCGGGAACAGTATTATATGAGTAGAAGATGGAATAAACAGTAAACCCAAGTTTGACTCGTTAGGCGAACGGTTCAATCCCGTCTTCTGCCAGAATATGGATTTCCAGAACATTCTTTCATTAGCAGCTCAAAATTCCAACCAGAAACAGGTATCGTTATATAACAACATTGTTGACATACTGTACACATCTTGTAATGTCAATTTTGTCAAAACCACCACGTTAACATTTGTTTGTACATGATATGTAAATGTCTTAAACAAGAATGCCATAATTAATGTAAAATGGGTGTTAATTTTGTAAAAAGGATAAGCAGAAAAATGACGGAAATGTAAGTTGCTTTTTATGTCGGTAATAACAGGCTGGGAATACATAAACCATTCGCCCATCAACTTTACCTTACTGATATAACAAGAACTCGTTTAACAAAAACAAATAATATTAAACAATATCTAGTTGCAAATTTTTGTCCAATTCTTAAAATTTTAAGATTTGTTTCTTAATTTTTTTAAAATGGCAGCATTGGTTATGACATTTCATAATGAATAACTTAAGAGTGTTTTTAAAATTCTAAGGTTCAACAATTTCTTTTTAAACTGTATTCTGTAAGTGGTCAGTGGTAATATGGTCATCATCACAGATCAAATGTTTCGAATGTAATATCTGTCAAATTGGCAGTCAAGGCGAATGGAAGAAATATATTTACATTCATTCTTATATAATTTAATGGTTTTTTTTTTTTTAAATATACTTTTATGATACAGGTTACATGAAGATTTTGTTGTAATTACTGTATATCAATCATTAAATGGTTTTTATATGCATATATGAATAATCTTAATTATGCTGGGAAATATTTTCATAAATTTTGTAAGTGGTAATAAAACAGAATTATCTCATGAATATTGTATCTAATATTGCCTATTTGATTGTTATTGAGACCTTAAATATTTCATCATTTTTAATTTTATAAACATTATATATACATTACATTTACAAGAACAGAGAAAATTCAAGTGATAATAGACTTTCCATCAATTATTCCAACATAACATATTTGTAAATAAGAATTTAAATCATTTTCATAGTCATAAAAGATGCTTTCTTGAAAATTGACCTCTTTATCCTTATAATTATGATGTCTATAGCCTACAGTTACAAAACATATTTTGATTACTATTAATTTATTTACCTGTAACTCATCTCACTTAAAATCAAATTTAATTTAAAAGGTGTCACTTAGCAATGACACTTAAACAAAACTCCTGTTTGACCTATTTCTGACCACAGTTTTTGGTCAGAGATCTGTCAAGGGTGTTAAAGTCCAGCAGTAGAAAATTGACATGTTATGCAGTCAAAACAATGGACTTTAGTTGGAGTGACTCAGCTATTAGATTAAATTTATAGCTAGACCTGACAATCTGTATTATTTTTTTTTTATTTCTCTTGAATTTTAATGTACAGTGTGAATGGGGGTGAAAAATCATGAATTTGTGTACATACTACATGCATGCAAGTTGTTTGAAAGGAGCCTAAGAATCCACCTTAAAATTAATCATTGTTTTGCTACATTGTGAGTAGAGGTGTGTGATATTCCTATAATTATTATTGTCTTTGTCCACATGTACTTTATTGTACAGAATACTGGAAGATGACCCAGTGAGGATGTTCCTAACATAGTCATAGAGGTTGAGGCTGAAGATATGAATAGAGTTGTCCAATGCAACAATAAAGATATCTTTGTTTGCATATAATTCTTGATATGTTCTGAATATTAAAACTAAAGAAAATACAAAAACAATACAATTTAATTTCAAGGGAAGCACATACAGAAATACAGAGTACTATACAAATAACTTGACTTGAGACCAGTAGGAGACATATATGTATTTTTATGCAATACTTACAGAATTTTTTGCTTGTTTATCATACAACTGCATGCAATAGTTGCCCCAGATTAAGGGGTTTTTTTTGTATCTGGTACAAAAAAAGTTACTAAACTATTTTACTGTACTAGAAATTAATGCTGTTTATTGTTTGAAGCTTCCTTTAAAAAATATCAAAGTGGAATTTTTATTGTTATTTGGAATTATACTTATCTTGTTTTTTGAGATTTACTAATTGTCAACACATCTTATCCATGAGGAACTGAGTAACCCACATCTCCAACATATATATCCCAATACTCAGAATTTCTATCAGACTTATATTCATAATAAGCTGATGTTCCTTGTGCTTACAATGGTTACAACTAGTTTAGAATATAAATGTCCATAAACACATCCCAATTCCTTTTCCCACATTTCCTACACTAAAAGACACCAACTCCATAAACACTATCCAATTCCTTTTCCCACATTTCCTACACTAAAAGACACCAACTCCATAAACTTCAGGATTGACCAATATTAACAAGTTTTTCTCTTTAACTCATTGACAGTATTATATGGTGTGTATTTTTTCAGATTCAGAGAAAGTTCAGCACACAGCTTGCTCCTCCAAAGAAAGAAAAGAAAGATAAGGAAGTAAGATCTGGAGTTGTAAGGAAGTTTATTGAAGAGAAAGAGAGAGAGAAAAGAGAAGCAGAAGAAGCCAGGGAGAGGATTAAACGTAAAATCCAAGAAGCACAAGACCGAAAGAAGAGAGAGAAAGGTACCTTCGTCTGTTGCTTATCTAGTGTAGCGATATACCAGTATATTGAAACTGGTATTCAATTATTAGCTTTTTTTTTTTTTCGTTTTTCTTTTGTTCAGCAGTAGATATAGCCGTTGGTAGGACAACAAATTTATCCATCCATTTATTTAAAATTTTCATTGCAAACGAAACCAAGCAAATAAACAAACAACATTTTTGCTCATTGAATGGCTGCAATATATTTGCAGCAGAGATAGAATTCTCAGTCATACTACATTTAAAATAATGTAAAATTTCTGGAAAAAAACATAAATGTAAATATTTTTATCATTCAGTTGATAATTATGTGATGAGATATTGAAGACAAATACATTGCTTGATACACCAAAAAATAAGGTCAAAACATCCATTTTGTTGTTTATTTTATTTACATTACTTTTCAGTAGAAAATTTCAATGTCAGAGTGAAATAAATCCGAGATATCATTTATTGGTGATATAGATTTTGTGACATATGAGAAAAAAATCTGCCCAATACATAGCCCTACTCCAAACACTTATAGATGAATTTGTTCATCATCTCTGATTGGCACCTTAGAACTTTGATATATCTTGCGGGAGGGATTTTAAAATTAATGATGTCATTTCAATGACACAGATGTTCCTCAGAACATGCTAGTTCAAACTTTTGTTGATGTGTTTGGCTCATCATGTTAATCTCTTTCACTTACCATTACCTGGTAATCTGGCATATTAGTATTTACAAAAACTTTGTTGTGCAGTGATTGTCAGCAGTTTTGGTAACATAAATGAGCATTGTTGTGTTTGCTAATAATGCAACATTGCTTATTTACATTACCGAAACTGCCGGCAAGTTATTAAATGGAATGCACCCTCAGTGTACAGTTTGTGATACTGAAACGTCATAAAAGTTAGCACTGGTAATGTCAAGCAAGAGATTTTGATATATATTATGAAGTTATATTTTGTTGTTTTGGAGATCTGTTAATTAGAGCCCTATAATGGGCTGGTGCCCTAGAGTGATTAATCTGTGTATGCATTCTTGCATGCAAATGCTTTCTGGACTTTTTATGGCTATCCCTGTAGCTATTAAATTGAAAATTTACGCATGACTTTATATCAGTGGGTTACAGATAAGTTTGTTGACTTAGTTTTGAAAAAGCTATGGATTTTAGCAAATTTCAGGGATTTGACAATTTTCCAGACTTTTTTTTTTGGGGGGGGTTATCCCTGCAGTTATTGAATTGAATATTTATACAATAACTAATATTAGTTGGTTTAAGGATCAAGTTTGAGTTTGGGTTTTATTTAAGTATGATATGAAGTGTGGTTGTAAAGAGTAAATGGAAGAAAACATTTATAAATTGCATTATAAAGCAATTGATTTTTGTTCTATCACATCACTATAAGAACTACTAATGCCTGTTATACAAGGGACTGACTTTATCATACTGACTTCATTAAAATTGTAGAACTCAAACTAAAGAGGGAAAAAGAAGAGGAGGAAAGGAAAAGAAAAGAGGAGGAAAAGAGGAACAGATTTAAAATCCCAAAGAAAGGGGAAAGTGCACCTACTGACAAGAATGAGATTAAAAGTTTTACCTCATCCTCAAGTTCTCCGTCACTTTCTTCATCAGCAAACGTTAAAAAGGAATCTTTGGATAGGAAAATATCTGCAGTGAAAACTTCAGAATCAAAAAAACAGACTGTTTCAAAAAAGTCTCAAAATAGAGAGGGTAAACATTCTGACAAAGTGAGGTGTTCTCCAAGTAGAAGTAAAAGTGAGATTATAGATCCTACAAAAGTCAAGCCTACAGCTCTATCTTCACATAACAGAAGTTCACATTTATATGACAGTATCGAAAAGAAAGTTGTAAAGAAAGAGACAGACATTGAAAGGAAACGACGAGAGTTTGAGGAAAAACGAGCTCGTCTTTTGCAGCAAATGAAAGCAGGAAATGTTGACTCTGAGAAACAGGTTGTGTCAAAGAAAACAGAGAAGACAAAGAGCAATAAAGATTCAGACAAAAAATCTGAAAGTTTGAAAAAGAAAAGTAAAAATGATAAATCATCAGAACAGGAAAAGATCTCAGAAAAAATAGGTTTGTCTAATAACAAATCTGGTGCTACCTCTGGGAGACAAGACAATAATAAGCCATCAATGAATGAGAAAATCAAATCACACAACAGTGGTAAGAAAATGCCTCCACCAATGGGATTCAATGACCTCCTGAAATTAGCTCAGGTCAAATCAAGTGAACCAGTGACCATAGAAAAATTGAAAAAAAATGTGGACAGGAAGGAACCTGAGAGGCTGATGACAAAGGAGGAGCGGGAACGCTTCATGGAAGAACAAGCATGCAAACAGAGAAAATCATCAGTAACTGGGAAACCTCATTCCTCAGGCGGAAATATAAATGAAAAACCCTTAAATAAGAGAGAAAATGATCGTAAAGACTCCAAACATTCCAGAGAGAAAAACTCCATTGACTGTAAAGAGGATCAGAATTCTCCAAAACTCAAAAACTTGTTAACAAATGGAGTGAAAGGTAGTTTGCTAGGAGCAGGTGTGACTTCTGAGAGGTCATCATTAAAACGAAAATCAGAAATGTATTCAAACTCAAAACTGTCATCAGATATGATCTCAAAATCCAATTCATCAAGTGCTTTCAAAAGACCAACTGATCATTCAGATGCAAAGAAAAGGAGATTGGACAATGGACCCATGTCAAAAGAAGATAGATCCTCTCCGAGCAGTGGGAATTCAGTGAATAGGTCTAATGGTCAGTCAAAGAATAGGCCAAGTGGTCAGTCAGGGAATAGGCCCAATGGTCAGTCAGTGAACAGGCCCAATGGTCAGTCAGTGAACAGGCCCAATGGTCAGTCAGTGAACAGGCCCAATGATCAGTCAGTGAACAGGCCCAATGGTCAGTCAGTGAACAGGCCCAATGGTCAGTCAGTGAACAGGCCCAATGATCAGTCAGTGAACAGGCCCAATGGTCAGTCAGTGAACAGGCCCAATGGTCAGTCATCTAGACCAGTTCAGAAACGGAAAGCCTATGACAGTGAGAATGAAAATGTCTTAGTATGTGGGCCACCAAAACCCGAGGCTGATTTGAATCCATTCGATCGTATTTATCAGCAAATCAAGAAAAAGCATCCTAAACCAGGTTAGCTTTTTTTTTTTTTTCCCCCTCAAAATTTCATATATATCTGTAGGAATATTATCTAGAAATCTGTTAGCGTGATTAAATACCATTCCACCGTGTCACTTACACTAGTGAATTTTTATCAGTGTTCATTAATCATTTTCAAAAAATACTATTGAATTTCAACTGTATTTACTAACACAGCATTAAATCACTGATATTTATTTATATTTATTTTGCCACAGTTACTGCAAAAATCAAAGGAATGCCATGATCATTATTCTGTGATATACCTTATAACTGATGACAAAATTAATACACCTCTCACTGGCACTTTGTGTTTTTTTACTACAACAAGAAAGTCAATAACTAATAATTTAATTTTATAATAAAAAATTCAAACAAAATATGCTGCAAAACAAATTTATAAATGACTGAAGAATGTTTGTCGTTCAATATAAATCAATCGTCTGCATTCCGAGGTTGATACACATGTAAACAAACACGACAATGCACAGGCAACTTGACTGTCTTCCACATATTTGCAGTTTTATTGGACTGTGTATTCACAGCAGTTGATATAATCCATCAACATTAAACTAAATACATGTACTTTAAATATTTTTCTAAATAGATCTAGTATACCCAACTATCTCACCTTTTTCCTCAGCAAAACAGTCTGTTTTGGAAACTGCAATGACATCACAGTGATCTAAGATCAGAGTATTCTATGTACTGTGTTAGAATATTGCTTTACAAAAAAACAAAAGTATTCTCTGTCACTTTTTAACAGATTTTTTTTATTATTCTGCCACCATTTTGTAAACAATACTGACCACATATTATTTTCAGTTTAAACTAGAAAATTGCAGAATTTTATTTAGAACACACATATCAATACATGTACTAAGCATTAAATAGGTAACATTTGAATTGTCATGTTTAAAACTGCAACAGACCAATCATCATGGGTTTCCAATAGACCAATTACCATGAGTTTCCAAAAAACCAATCACCATGAGTTTCTAAGTACCACTGTACTGGTAGCAAATGAACTATGTCTTGTAGAGATGATTTACAGCTGTACATAATATGACTGATTTGTTTTTCAGAGATGAAGAAACGTCGTATTGAGAGTGATGAGGAAGACAGTGAATATGATGAGGAGATGGAGGGTTTCATCACAGATGAGGGCAGTGACCTCGAGGACTATCATCAGGACATGGACTACTCCCAACATATCCGCCAGATATTTGGATATGACAAACGCAAGTAAGTATAGCATCAAAGTTATCCAACAGATATTTGGATACAACAAATGCAAATAAGTATAGCACCAATTGCATCCATCAAATCTTTGGATACAACAAATATAAGTAAGTATATAGAACCAAACACATCCATCAAATGTTTGGATATGACAAATGCAAATAAGTATATTGCCAAACACATCTATCAAATTTTGAATATGAAAAATATAAATGAATATAAAATGTAATGTGACTGGTTTTTCAAAATGGTAAATGCCCCACATACATTGCCATATTAAGTTTGAAATATGATAATAAGTGCACTAAACACCTCAGATGCAACAATTACATATATGTATATCTGACAGATATTTACCACCAACATACAAGAAAGGACATTAAAAAAATAGGAAAAATGATTGATTTTCAAATTAGTGTGGAGTTAATAGAAGGTTGTTTGTTTTATGTCCTGTTAAGAATTTTTCACTCATATTGAGACATCACCAGTTGTAGGTGAAGTACCACAAATTAAGACCTATTCTTAGTGCTTAAGGCTGTAGCAGTTAGGGTTCTTTAATGTGTAAATGCCTTCCATGGCATGAAACTCCATTTTTATGGTCATATCCAAGAGATCTCGTGATTCTCACTTCTAAATGCTGAGTGTATGGTGAAGGAGCTATCACTACCTATAGATACATCTTAGGTTTGACACAGCCATGGCACAAGCTGGACTTTAACTCATGAACATCCAGTTACAAAGCAAAAAACTCTACCACTGACCTACCACAAATGGTCTGCAGTGAATGAACGGGAACTGTAAATTCAAGTACATCCATAAGATCATAATATTCTAATCCACATTTTATATTTTTTGCAGATACAGGTATGAGAGTGACAGAGAAATTGCCAATATGGAGTCAAGTTTTGCTCAGCAGATGAAGGAGGAGGCCAGAAGGTAATGATTTGAACCTCCAGAAATTCACTGATTGAAAAGGATTTCATGAAATTTTTATGTTTATTTGCCAGCTTAACATTCTCTGTACCACAGCAATGGTCAAGTAATATTTAACTTCAATATTTGTAAGTGAGAAGCCTAATATTAATTACAGTTAATCTTTGATATCACAAGCATTGATATCTCAGATACCATAGATATATCAAAGTGAGTTGGAAATTCCAATTATATTTTCTTTAAGCATTTAATCTCATTATTTCATAGGTTTTTTTCTTGGCACCATTGAGTTTGAGATAACAAATATTGACTGTATTTTGAAGGCACTATGTCACTTTGGTACTCATTCAGTGTGCCATTAGAAAGTGGGGATATAGATTCAAATTATGCGACAATTTTTCACTAAAATTGCTTATCATTTTCTCGATTATTCTTTTAATTAGTGCCCGCCTTGGATTGCAAGAGGATTTGGAAGACATAAAGAGAGAAGAAGAGGAGTTACAGAGGAAGATGGAGAAGAAGAAGAGATAGCGAGATGTTTCTGATCAGTGATTGACAAATGTGTAATAGAGATGAATTTGGAATTTTACTGCATTTAGAATGTATTTATTATGATGGCTCTTCCCTAGAACTTTTATTCACTCGCCTGAGGTTCAGATTTGTTGACTTTCACATTTAAACATATTTTCAAATTTGCCTGACCAATGTCATTCAAGCTTCACATGAACTGTCCTTGGGTAAATGGAATTCAAGTTTCTTACAGTTAAAATGTGTTCAAATCATGATATTAATGGTCATTGAGGAGCTGCAATATTTATCCAGAGTCGCATATTGTATATTGATATGTACTTACATAAGGCATTCCAAATTTAGTGCAATTACATTTCAGAATTAATTTGGCACCATAATGAATTTGAAGTAGTTTTCATGTTGACTGAACCAAAGGCATCAAAATATGAATCCTGCTAAAATAAGTGAACATTCACCAAACTATAAATCCTGACACTTTACCAAACTACTAGAATGAATCCCACTAAAAAGTGCTCATGCATGTACATGTATGTAGTACATGTCGAAAAAAATATTTATTTCAAATTAATATGCTGTTATCATCATGTAATGTTTGTATGAACCTTGGTTCTTGATGCTCCATATTGAAATTGATTTACTGGTGATATATTGTATGTATGTGACTTGCAAGCAATGAGATCACATTTTACATGGAAATTCTCCTCAGAACATATATCCTTTTGTAAGGTTGATTTGTGTTGACCATTGGTGAGGGAAGATGATAAGTTTGTAAATTTGTTCTCCATTTCTTATGACGGTGAGGTGACTCGGATGAGTGATTTGACAGTGAGGTGATTCAGGTGAGTGATTTGTGACCCCTTTGCCTCATTTTACTGTTTTATTCTGCTTCAGTGTCGAGCACTGCTTCTGTGTAGCAGTGAACCTAAGTGATTATGGTTACAAAGTATTTATTTCAAATAGCTAGCCCAAGAGATTGCCAGCTACTGACAATTACATGGCCTGTGATAAAATGTGCTTTTTTTTTGTCCTGTTAAATATGTATATATTGTGATTGAATTGTACACATTTGTTGGTTCCAGTTCAGATTTTACTTATCGTAACTTGCTTACAGTGCTTAGTCTTTTTGCTTAAGAAACAAGTACTTCATAAATTCAGGTACAAGGAAATTCATTGGATGTATTGTAATACAAAGCCATGTGATCAATTTTGCCCCTCAAATGGTAAACTTTTAGAGTCTTTTAGCCAGTATAAAATTAACTATGGTATGAAACATGCAGCCAAAATGTATATATATCATTAATATACGGAAAGTACAGGTAGTTTACATAATTTTATTTATTAAGCTAGAAAATCTTTACAAGGCATACTTTCATGTGTACGATTTCATCATTTAGATGAGAAAATTTCATTTGTTGTTGAATTATTGAGATGCTGAATATTTTAAAATATGCATTTATTTTGTTTGGAAAAAGTTTAAGTACTTGTGCTAGTGTCAGAGGTATGGTATATAACTTTGAGCTTTTATTTCAATACCCTGCTTTTGTAAGGTTATAAATATAAACATGTAATAGCATACAATTTTACCCAAATAGTATTTTTCATCTACATGTATAATCTAGTCACCTTGTTGAAAAAGTCTGAATGTATTTTTACTAACTTATTTTTTTGTAAACAGAAAAATATGAGTGAATATGTACAACCAAGACTAGGAAAACTGCAGTGTACCTATTTTTTAAAAATTTTATTTTTTTTTTTTCATTTTTCGTAAATTTCTTGGGTATTGATAAACTAGAATATATTCTATGAAATCCCTTAAATTGATTGCCAATATTCAACACATTTTTGTAGCTGCATAATTTCATGACTTTGGATTCTGTAGATTGAAACATTTATTTAATGTATTTCATGGAGGTGGAATTCATAGAAATGCAGTTCATATATCCATGAAAAATGAGATTAACATGAAATATAATGATTCCTCAATGTACACAAATTACACCAGTATTTTGAAATTCTTAAATAAAACTTTTAAAATTACATACAAGTGTAGCATAGATTGTGCAATAGTAATTTTAGTACATTGTATTAATCAAAACTAAAATTGAAAAATACTCTACTTTTAAGGAAAGTTGGATTAAAATTAATTGATCATAAATATTTATACCTGAAGGTAAATACATGTGGATTGACTTCGAGATACTGGATTTTAGACATCAAGGTGCTGTATGATAAAAAAGTGGATTTATTTAATGAGTAGACTATTCTGGTTCTCCATGTCAAAAACCAAGTAATTGATTTGTACCAACAAATTTTTAATATCCATTACATAAAGTCTCTAAATGGTGCATAATTATTTTAGCCAAAGTAGGTCTGAAATGGGTTTTATGCAATGTTTTATCAATAAATATTGATTCAGAAAACACAAAATGCATATGGGTTGTAGATGTATTTTTCATTTTTGAACAAATAAAAATGGATCTAGATGCTTATGGGTTTTAAGGAAAATGTTTGTTAATGATGCAACCCTTTGTTATTAAAAGTAACACACACACACACACGGTACGCAGTTTTGAATGCTTAGTTCATGTAAATATTGCTAATTAATATAATTGAGTTCATGAGTCAAGTTAAAAGTTTGGGAAAAAGCTATGATGACATGTCACACTTGATATCCATCTGAATCAGTTACAAGATCCTGACTCAAATTGTTCAATAACAACATTGTGTGTGCTATTACATGTACAAATGATGTTAATGTGTTTGTGTACAGATGGATTTAAATATGCATTAACCCATGATTTCTGTAATTGTTCAAGAACATAGAATGCATGTGGATATTGTGTGAACCAAGTACAGCTAGTATATATGTCTGTACAATACAAATGAAAGAAATAAAGTTGTTTCATATTATACCTTCGGAGTTTCTTTGTACTGTATTGATTGACGAGAATGAGAGGGGATAAAGCTGTGGACATCTGATGTCTGATGTACACTGCATCTGGGTGTTTGATGTCTTAGGGCAACATTCTGTATGTGTACTTCAATAACATTCTGTATGTGTACTTCAATAAATGGTATCAAAATTTTGATTGGTACAAAAATAACCCACATTTTTTAAAGTTCCATTTTAAGACATGACTTTATAATTTATGTGGAATTTTAGAAAGTTTGTATAATGGTGCTGTTATTGTGCAAATGTGGATAGCACTATATCATGTCTGTGAGTAATTCTGTAAATATGTATTTTGTGAGACTTCGTTTCCGATACTTAGCTTTATAAAATTTATCAGCTTGAGGTTTTTCAGGCTTTTCTCCACATTGGATGAAGATGTTGAACTGAAATTTTATATATGGCTTTGTCATGGATAGTTACAGATCAAGTTCGAGTTTTGTTGCACTTCACCTACTTTTGACTGAATTAAGCCTTTTGATAAATTGCAAGAATCAGTTTTCCGGATTTTTTTCTGCATTGGATAAAGATATTAAACAGAAATTTTATATGTGGGTTTGTCTTGGATAGTATCAGACCAAGACAGAGTTTCATTATGTTTGACTGAATTAAGCCCTTTGATGAATTGCAAGAATCAGTTTTCTGGATTTTTCTCCACATTGGATGAAGATATTCAGTTGAAATTTGGTATGTGGCTTTGTCTTGGATAATTACAGATCAAGTTTGAGTTTTGTTATGCTTTACTTGCTTATGACTGAATTATCCTGCTGGTAGGGGACATAGTATTGCGTGCAATACACTCCGAATGGTTCTAGTTCTTGTTTTAAGTTCGTCTTCCTTTGTTTTATGGGTCAAAACTGTCCAGACAGTGGCTTATGGAACCATTGTGCCAGTAAATTATTTAAGAAAGAAATTTTTTTTTGAAAAGACATGCAGTATAAACTATGATACTTCATGATGTGTGGTATGGCAGCATGAAAGTATAAATTGTGATGCTTCATACAGCATACTTCTTGAAGTGTGGTATGGCAGCATGAAACGTTGCAGCTTATACCCTCATGCATTTTCAGAAGCTTTATTTTCTTCAATCTACATTCTACAAACATTTCTGTCAGAATACCCAACCAATAAAATAGACGTACTTAAGGATGCATGTGGCACAAAATTTTGATGCATGGATATAGGTATAGATTTGTATATACATGTATAATCAATAGCATACATGTTAAAAATTCAAAGGAAATATGAATTCTTCAAATGGTAAAGATCTTGCTTTTACAAATTGTGCCAATATTTCTCTTCAGTTACTGTAGTAGACATTTTGTTATTTTTATGACTTTGAGAGATATTTTTGGTAATGGTTATTTATATCTTTAACATTAATATTTAACAAGAGCTCCACAAGGCAAGGTGTACCCCTCATGATGAGTGTCTACACGCTTGTTCTTATGGAGCACCAAATTAACATACACCCAAATACTTGAAGATGACTTTAATTATTTGAAGATATCATCAGTTCAATTATTGCTCTTGTCAGTTGATGCATGCATCAAATTAATTATTGCTCTCATCAACTGAATTGATATTACATCAATTATTGCACAGATTAATTCAATTGATGAGAGCAATAATTGATTTGATGTGCCCCTTAATTCAGTTATTGCTCTAATCAATTCAGTTGATGCATGCATCAATGTGGTGGAATTACTGCTTGCACAATTGAATTTTGAGCTCAGTATATATGCAATCTAATTAAATTAGATCCTTTGATCTACTCATCTACAGTCGGTAGTGTGCAGATATAATGATCTAATTTTAATTAGATTGGGTAAAAATTATTTGATGATCTCTTTAATTCACTTGAAGATATCTTTAATTATTTACAACAATTTTGTAAAAGGAATTAATGCACGCATTAATTCTTTTGAAAAGAGCAACAGTTCCATTAAAAGATCATTAATTGTGGATATGTTGAAATGAAGATATCTACAATTATATGGTTGCTCTCTCTAAAAGAATTATTGACTGCATCAATATAATTTAGCACTCAATATTTTCTATAAAGTCCCATAGTGGCCTTGACCTTTGGATCCCAAAATCAATAACAAGTGAAATATCATATAAGTTAAAAAAAAAAGCTGTGGCCAGTAGAATACAAGCTAACACACATGCTCACCCACACATGAATGGTTCCATTACAATATACCTTCTTGTATTGAATTGTGAGTGGATAGTTAAGAAATAAATTTCGTTTTTGAAATATATGAGAGTATGAACCGTGATACTTTATGCCTGAATAGATCATGAAGTGTGTTAGCGCTTCCACCAAAGTCTGACGGTGTGAAGCACTGCTGTCAAGCATTTTCAAAAATAAAATTTATTTATTCTATTTTCATTCCTGTTGTAGAATTCCCAATTGTTAAAATAGTTATTTTGTGGTACAATATATCAGTTTGAACCAGTCAGGAAGAATGCACAGCATGTGAATAACAGTTCTTCATCAGAGGAGGATGCTGAAGAAGAGCTTATATGGATTTTAAAATCCCTTACTATCAGATACCGAAGTTTAACAATGTACATTATTTATTAAGATACATACACGCATCATTTACATTTATGAGGAAATGGCTATCATTTCATATTGGTAAAGATACTGAAGGCAAAAACATTGGAAAAGTAAATATTAAAGTAAAAATTAATATCCAATGAAGTGAAAATTAATATCTAATAAAATAAAATTTGATATCCAATAAAGTAAGAATTAATATCCAAAAGTTTAAATGCATGATTTTTTTTCTTCTCTTTTATTTCTGGCAACAAAGAATGAAATAATGCAATTTCCATAACAGTATATCACCATGAGTAGCAAATCTAGAATACTGTAAATCGCATTTTATTTGCAAGAACATTATTTATGCATAATTATGTGAGACTAGCACCTCACAAAAATTTAGTTCTTGCAAATAAACTCACATACAAAAATTTAAGCAATAAATAATGAATCATGAAGTTGTGTCTCGTGAAAAACACCATTGTTTCCACATGAAAATAAGATCTCACAAAATAAAAGTGATCCGCAGAATGTTATTCAGATAATAAGATAAGGGAGATAATCTTATAGACATACATAGTAATTTCAAAATTAAAAAGTGTTGAAGACAATATATATATATAATACTGGTTTCTTATTATCAATAATAAGAATACTTCATTATGCTTCAGCAGTATTTACAGTTAGTAAATTATGTCAAAAGGATTCTTCAACATATTCATATATCTTTCATAAAATTTAAAATTCAACAACATAAAATATATATTTAAAAAATTCACAAAACAATTTTTGTAAAAAAAAAAATGAATAAATGTATTATGTACTCCAAAACAACATCACTATTTAAAAATACCAGATGAATGTATGAATACCTATGTCTGTATTTGTCATGATTGGACAAAATCAAAACTGTTTGGGACTAGCTTGAGGGGATACAGCTAGCGGTACACATGTGTAATGATTTCTGGGGAATCAAAGGGCTTGTCACTCTGTCGGCGCTGTTCATACAACGGAAGTCTCGACCAATCAAATGACGTGTACAGTGTTACAGATTTCTTCCTACGACGAGCATTTATTGCATCTTCAAATGTTTCATACGGAGGACTGTAAAATACAAAACAAGTTAAGTGTATGGCCTGAGATGCAAGATCTAGATATCATTTGTAAGTAACAACTCATACACAACTTTTGCTCTCAGGTGGGACAAAGATTCTGCCCAAGTTGTAAACTACATTATTTGGTGACTAAAATAAAAAGTTTAATGTAGTAGGTGTTTGCAAACTAATGTATTGTGATATATAACAAAATAAAAAGAAAGCTAGGAAAATACATACTTATCCCTGAAAAAGCTATTTCCATATTCTGTAGGATCTACAAAGTCAAAAACAGTCTATCAATTCATGAATCTCAACTTGGTTGTATGTAGAAAGCTTAGTATGTGAGAATTTGATATCAAAAATCTATTGCAATTCATTTTCTGAATACTGCCTAATAATTTTCACTGTAATTTGATTTTCACTATTTTCACTGTAGGTCGAAACTCTGAAGTTAAAGCTGATTATAACCTAGCCTAACATTGATAGACAATGGACATAAGACTGTTAAAATTGAAAACAAATTTAAGCATGAAAATAATGAGAGCATATTTAAGGTGTGTGCAGAATATTATACATGAATAAGGAAACTAAATTGCTGCTCTAGTTTTTGGTGTACTCGCCTGATGTTAGTCTCGTCTCTTTATCACCACATGGATAGTATATAGTGGGTGGACCCTCTGAACGCCGACCAAACGCGACCGTCTCTCGAATCTTTTCCTGCTCCTGATCGTATATCTTCCTGGCTGTGACTCTCTCTTTCTTGCTGACCTCTGTGTGCAAAATAAATTGATATATAAATTACAAAACTGACTAAGTAACAAGGGTTCTGAAGATAAATACGCTGTTGGGTTGGGTTGGGTTGGGGGGGGGTTAGTGATCTTGAAAACAATATTTACAAAGTAGATCTAGAAGTAGAGGTATAAAGTAGGCCTACTATAGAGGTAAATAGATCTTGAATGTATGTAAGCTTCTTGAGAATTGACTTAAAGTGAGATCAAAGCTATAGAAACACCTTTTTAAAGGCAAATTGACTGAGGCAAGCATTACAGCCCATAGACCTCTTGTTATGTTGTTTTACTCCAATAGAAATACACAAAGTACATCTATTAAGCTATCTCGGTTTTATGATAAATCATCTTTTTTATCTGTATGCATATTTTGTACCCTGGTTATTCAGAAGTTGTATAAGGGTATGATGATAATCAGTAGACTGTGTGTCTAGAGGCTGTATGTAGGGTATAGATTTTCTTACCTTGCCTGTCTAGAAGTTGTATAGAGGGTATTGAGTTAATCACAAAGATACGATAGTCCGGCTCCTGAGCCACTGGGTTATTGAACAAATCTATTTAGAAAATCCAAAGATGACAGATTTATATATAGACATGACATTTGTAAGTTTCAGGGTGTGTCTAAAAAAAATGAATTAGAAAATTGAAAGGCATGTGTTCTTTGCCTATATCTATCCAGACACTTCATTTCTATTTAATACACATTAATGTTTTTGTATCAAAAGTTTGAAATGATTGATTTATACAGAATTGATATCTCAGGAAAATTTATAATACAACTGTAAATGAATTAATCTCGGAGGCTTTTATATATTATTTCAATGTTGAAATTTACAAAGTGGAGTAAAATAAACAATAAAAAAAAATTTGTGCAAATATATTGCCCCCCACTTTCTATTTTGTTGAGTTATACTGGTATATACGGACTAACAAAAATATTGCCCTTAGGCATTAGGATTTTGTGTAATTAACAACACACAGACATTTCCATATCTACACCTTACGAATTTATGTTGATCTTTTCTATTAGTTCTGTCTAAGATACTTCTTTCCAAGAAGACCAAGAAACTATTAGTCAGCATTATCAATATTACATGTATAACTTGTATATACTAACTGAGCGTGTGCAGTGTAAGCATTTTCTGGAATTCCCTTACGACCTTCTCAAGCTTTGTTAGCTGGTTATTTTGCAGCATCAGAACCCGTAAACAGGTCAGGTGATTCAGTGCTCCAGTTATCTCTACCAACTGGTTGTCTTGTAAATGCAGCTCTGCTATATGAAAGTTGTTGGTCAAAAAATTTACTCTCCTTATCTGAAATATGGAGAACAAAATCAGAACTGAAAGCATGTATTCACATTTGTCTGCAAATTTTATCTTTTAGCTTAACAACCAAATGATTATGTCCTCAATTTTATTTGATAAAATTCTGACTTAAAAGCCTTGGATCTGTTTGTTCATTTATTGAACTGAAAACTTACATCACTGCAGTGACTCATGTAATGCCCTCATCTCCATTATAATGAGCATAACCAACAAGGTAAATATTTAAATGTAGTATTGTACCCATGTTCTACCTCAGTCAGAAGATATTGATACAATAATAATTTGGAGAAGTGTATGTACCTACTGTGACAATGCAATAAAATTTTGCCGGTGTACATAAAGCTTTGTCTACATGCTGTATTACATACCCTGTTCCCATTCAACCACAAAGTCTTTAGAAATTTGAATTTTCCTAAATTTACCACTTCCTCTAGTCCCCTGAAAGGTAAAACATGCAAATAAAATTTGTGTGTGAGAGGGAAATACATGTAGAAAACTTCTACATACTAGCGATTTTAATCATTCATTTAAGATTCTGTACAGATTATCTCAGGCAATGACTCACTAAGATCATTACTGAGGATAAGTCCATAGGAATTCCTTTGAAGTTAAGCATTTAAGTTAATGTGATATAAGAAACAAGATATAAACATATGAATAACTAGTACTCATTGTAACGGGGACTGTTACAGATGTTCCCTAATTGTTCCCCCCAAGTAGGAAGTGGTGCCAGTTGTTTCAGGACAAGTGATTTGGACTATAAGAGACTGTATAACTATTTTATAATGTTCACTCCATTTCATAGTTAAACAAATTAGTTATCAACATTTAATAACTCATAAATCAAAATTGATATATTTACAATATAAATTTGATGTTGTTTGCATCATTCATAAGAAATTTATGGCGATTTGAAAATCAGCCTATCACAATTTAGCGCACGTGCATGCATGTGCCCAAAAGTCATTTTACTACATATTTGTGTTCAGAATACCAACATACATTCACAACTTAAGTTTCAAAAGATTTTAACAAAAAGATGAAAGTTATGGTCATTGAAAGAATTGAAACTTCAAAAGACGATGCACGTGAATGCGCATGCGCGTTTGCAAATTTTATATCATCAATCTGTATATATTTGGGACGTCTACCTATACTGTGAATATGACCTCATTCCCATCAACAACAACAGAGATATATACATTTTTGTATTATCCAATCAAAATGAAGCACATGTGCATGCACGTGCAGAATCATAATTTTGACCATAGAAATCGATAAAGGGGATCAAGATATACCTAAGCTATCATTATCAATCGATATCAATGAAAAACAAAAAAGTTACTGCAATTCAAAAATTTTAAACAAAACATCCAATGCACGTACATGCACATGCAGGCATTTTCAGACAAAATGACATTTGTTCCGCACATCAACATATGGTATACTATCATCCTATATTGATTTCATATTGATCCCATGAGTAGTTTCTGGGAACATTCATGGACAAAAAAGTCCCAAGAAGAAAGAAAAAATAATAATAATAAGAAGAAACAGAGTAAAACCAATATGTTCCCAAACTTCGTTTGGGGAACATAATTACCGTAAGTTTTATTTTCTTATTCACTTTGCTTACTTACTTCACTTAGTCTCACAACCTATGGAGTCGTTAGGTGGACATGAAGCAGCAGCCATCTTTTGCCACACTTTTATCAGGGCATAAAGCCAATGGAAGCAAGAGATAATTTGCATAATGGAAATACATTCACTGAATGATTTATCAGTATGTAAATCATTCCAGTGCCTCCATGGTTTTCATGCCTCAATAATAAAGTAAAACAATCTAGACATGTATTCCTTAAATAGCACTTTCAACATCTTACTTGTTTGCTAAATAAAGTTGTTCAACATCTTTCTCTTTTGAAATATTTCTTTGCTTTAAGGTGTCTTCTATAGCCTGCAATTAAATGGCTTAAATTTGTAATGTCATGTAGTTGGTGTGATACTAGTGTCCTTAACTTCTCTAAATTAAGTCTTTACTTGATTTGTTATTCCTTATATCTATTACAGCATTGTTAAATCAACTTATACATGTATGCATTTATGCTCTTGCCCGATTTCCTTTGATTAGCATGCTATCTGCATGAGTGTTTTAAAATACTTCATACAGTTTTAGTGTAATTGTGACAAACCCTGCTGTTTAGATCTTGTCTGTTCATACATTCTGTACCACTCTTTGTATAATGTCATAACTCAATGTTATAAGCATGTAAAAGTAGTTTTTCATTCTGTATACATAAATACTTAGACAGCATTTTCATTTTACCATTCCTGCACAGTATGTGTGACAGGATTCACTGTCAGCATGTCAGGTTACATTCAAGTAGGTTTGACTGGACTGCATTCAAGATCTAGCAGCTAGTCTAACTATTAAGCTACATATTTAAGTCTGTTGAATGCACAGTATGAATTAACCCGTTATCCCTATATGTAAGGCTGCCTAGATGTTCATTCAACTTTGTAACACTATCTAGTACTACATAGCTGCTATATGATCTTCAAAGTGTGCAAACACTGGGCCTTGATCCCAAGGTAAAGAAAACTTGTGAAAATATAACACAAGGTCACTGACCATTTCATATAGTACAAGATATCTTATCACAAAGTTTTTTATGCCAGAAGCAAGGCCCGTGTACACAAACATACATGTTAATCTTTAACCTAAGTATTGTGTCTAATGCACACATAATAGATAAAGACACTGCTTTGTAGCAATCTGTATGCTACATAATTAAGTTTTGTACAAATTCAACGGTACACTACCTTACTATAACCTCACTCCATTCAGTTAACGAGTACTGTTGATACCATTTGTAATTGTAATTCAGAAGATTTATATAGCGCTCTATTTGACCTGCGTCTTCTAACGCGCTTTACAGATAACATTTCTTGAATCAAATTCATAGATGCTATGACTATGTCTTTACTGTTACCTAATCTGTCTGACACAGTTGTGAAATTTAGAGCAATGATGAAATTATCAATCTAGTCACGAGTAGGTCTATATGGTGGGGGAATATAGCATGCTTGCGTTACAAACCTTTTCTGAACCCGCCATTTTTGGTTGCTAAAACTAACACAGGAAGAGCTACACTTTTATAGTTTCGGATTTATTACTACTCCCTAATATCTAACATTTTTCTTTTGATGCTTTGTAAAGGAAACATCATTTCAGAGACAAACACTTCCACCATATAGTACAGATCTTGTTACAGATTCGAAACTAAGCTTTTTAAACAATCTGAATTATCGTTCTTTGTTGGGTTTTTTTTTTCTTTTCGGTTTTTGTTTGTTTTTGTTTTTTGCTTTATTATTATTATTTTATTTTTTTTTTATTGGAGGTACTTTTTTGTTACCGCAGTTCCAGAAATCGTAAATTGTAGAATGCAAATTGAAAAAAAAAAATCCAACTTAGTGATTACTTTTCCGAATTTTTTTGTTATCAATGTACAATGCTTCTAGAAATGAATAGAAAATATCACACACAAGATTGCAATAACGAATTATTTTTAGGTGTGTGTGTGTGTGTGTGTGTGATATTTTCATTTATGTGATATTTTCATTTAATGGATTGTTACATTTCTAGCTAATGTTACGAATGTTAATAAAATTCGACTGTTAGCATTGCTTACTGTTTTGGCAATACAATTTTCAAATATTTGTAGACTTTAATGTTTGAAATGCTCGATTTACTATCGAGATACTTTACTTTCTGAAGTGAAAAGTAGGCCTAACTGTCAAATCAAATTGCCAAAACAGCTTTATATTCGAACATAAATGTTTTTTGCTGAATGGGTTATTTTTTCAGTTTTTTATGCAGACACTTTCTCGGAGTAATCAAAATTTATTTTAAATGCCATAATTATAAAGGCGTATTTTTGTTCCGGATGTTATGCCGTCAGCTAAGATTTGAGGAGGCATTTTTATTCATAAAATAACCAAGAAACAATGATTAATTCAACCAGAATAACTTCATAAAGGAGTAAACTAATATTAACTTCCAATTCTGTCTAAAACTGATCAACACAAAATATCGTTATGGAAGTTTATATTCATCAAATGCGAAGTGGAATGAAGTCCATTTAAAATTCATTTATTTTTCCATTTTAGAAACGTTCTGCATTCGTAAGTGGCACGTTGCAATCGTTAAAACCGTTTTCAAAATGATGATATATAGGCTATCCTCCGTAACGATTTTTAAAACCTCATCAATTTTTGTATTTCTACTTTTTTAAATATTATAATCTGCAAGATGCATACACTATGTACAAAAGTGACAAACATGTATCTAATATATGGTTCATTTTTGGCTGTATATTTCTTTGATATAATATACAAATGAGGGTTCTTTAACGTGCCAACGCTCGGCATGTAGAAGTCTTTCGGATATGACCTTAAAAACGGAGGTCCCGTGTCACTGTAGGCGTTGGCACGTTAAAGAACCCTCACTGCTACGGCCCTGAGCGCTAAGCATAGGTCTAAATTTGTGATACTTCACCTACAGCTGGTGACGTCTCAATATGAGTGAAAAATTCTCGACGGGACGTAAAACAAACACACAAAACAAATGATTTTTTTAAAAATAAATATAACCTTCGTAACGTATTCTTGCAAAATGTAAATACAAAGGATACAATTATTCATGAACTGTTTTGATAGGAAACTACTTAGTTTTATATATCAAAATAAGTTTGAAGAGTTTTCGAAATAAATTCGAGCAGTTGATGAATGTGTATTGGCCTTTTTTTTAATTGCACGGCATTTCAATACCTTAGTTACGTAAGTTAGGATTACGGAAGTTAATTAAGTACATTTTTGCTTGGGGTATAACCCAGGTAAAGTATGTAAGATATACATATACGACATTTTTGCTCCTGTCTATCGACTACTTTCATTACATGTAGTTTCTACATATCTACATTAGTTTGTTATGCAGGTTAGTTTTTTTTTTAAATATGTAAACTGAACCGATTTACAATCATTTACGTGATAACTTTCATTGTTTGATACATGATACAACAAGCACATATATTGCGATGTTCTGATTATTGATAGTATTCACAAATATCAAAAGTATGATCTCGATCTCTCTCCCCCCCCCCCCCCCCCCCCATTTTTTTTTTAAAACCGTGTAACGGAGGTTATACTAATATGCGCGACATATTTTAAACCGTAATAAAAGTAAATTGTTGTTCAAAGACTATCTTTAATTTTCTGAAGTAAACACTCAAATCAGTAAAATAAGCGCAAGCCCATTTTTGTTTGACCAATACAAAATAAAAATGTGTCATCCTAAATTCGCTGGTATATGTAAGCGACAACTTGTTGCTCGTAGATCTTTGTGGAATTTGTGAAAATTTTGAAAATAAGTCTCGATATTTCTATGCAGTCTGATATGTCATCAACAACTAAGGCAGAAACCTAACTTTAAACATGTGGAAATGTATGTCTATGTTGATCTCTCTCTCTCTCTCTCTCTCTCTCTCTCTCTCTCCCAGGGATCATGCCACACATTTCTCTTTCTTTTAATAACTGCTACAATTATTCTGGAACGTTGTATCATGAGTGGTGGACTGTTCCATTTTATTAGGGATGGGGGTAAAAATAGGTTCAGCTTCCATCTCTCCACGTGCCCACTTCCCATCCCTTTCCTCTATCTCCTTTCTATCTGCCTACCTTCTCTCTCTCTCTCTCTCTCTCTCTCTCTCTCTCTGAAATATATTTCAAAATCACAAGAACCATTGTGGTGCTATTTATACATGTCATATCAAGTTTTATCAGACCATTACGACCTTGGAATCAGGACGAGTCCCACTATTTAGTGCCTGTCATAAAATTGAAATAGGTGGTGCAAAACAGAATAGAGATTATACATTGATAACTCTTTAAAGTTGTCGAACAAAATAAAAGATCTTCAACGAAAAACTAAAGTAAACTATATCCTAGAATCATGGATCACCTGGACTTGACAAAAATATCATTCTTATTGGTCTTGTAGGGATCATTAAACTATCAGACAACCAACCTTCACTGAGTTTATACAAAAATGTATGGACCATTAGAAACCAACAACTATTAAGCAAAATAGGCTTCAACACATTACAACTTTTGATTTATATAGCATTTCCCCCATAATTGTCAGAATTTTGATATATCAAAGAATTTTATTACCGCGAATACTTTGGGAAAAACAGAATAAAGCACGTACCGTTGTCTGTATATTCAGGGGGTACTTGTATGACGTCAATGCTATCATTTATTGTTCTGATAATTCAAAGAGGTCCTTAAAGACGATCTCAATTTATGCAACACTTCTTATTACCACCCCAGTGGCTTCACGTGTAAATCATTTCAGCTGTTTACATACGACAATTTATATACAAGTTCTTCATATCAAATTTGTTGAAAGACATTCTTGTGGGGACCACACTATAGAACAACAATAACACACAGTCACACTAATGGTCTCAGCCTCCAAACGGAATGACAGTTTATCTAAGAATCTAAGAATCAAGGTTATTACCACGCCAAAATATGTTCATGCCATTAAAATTAGACCCCTTGATCCAAGTGTGAATGCAAATCTAACATAATCTTATTAGATTGTTGGTTGGTTGTATATTGTTTAAAGTCCAGTTGAAAATTTTTCCACTCATATGGAGACGTCACCATTGGTGGTGAAAGGCTGAAAAAAAAAAATTAGGCCTATGCTCGGCGCTTAAGGCCTTTGAGCAGGTAGGGATCTTTATCATGCCAGACCGGTTATGACACAGGGCCTCGATTTTTGCGGTCTCATCCGAAGGACGGTCCCATTTAGTCGCCTCTAACGACGAACAAAGAGTACTTAGGACCTATTCTAACCCGGTGTTATATAGTGAAACTTCCCATAGCGAGACTTCCCCGTAAGACTGGCTATATAGTGATACTATAGTGAGACTTCCCGCCGAAGACTGGCTATATAGTGATACTATAGTGAGACTTCCCTCGAAAGACTGGCTATATAGTGAGACTTCCCCGTAAGACTGGCTATATAGTGATACTATAGTGAGACTTCCCCCCGAAGACTGGCTATATAGTGAGACATCTGCCCGGAAGACTGGCTATATAGTGATACTATAGTGAGACTTCTCCCCGGAAGACTGGCTATATAGTGAGACTTCTCCCCGGAAGACTGGCTATATAGTGAGACTTTCCGACGGAAGACTGGCTATATAGTGATACTATATTGAGACTTCCCTCGAAAGACTGGCTATATAGTGAGACTTCCCCCGGAAGACTGGCTATATAGTGATACTATAGTGAGACTTCCCCCGGAAGACTGGCTATTTAGTGATACTATAGTGAGACTTCCCAACGAAGACTGGCTATATAGTGATACTATAGTGAGACTTCCCCCCGAAGACTGGCTATATTGTGATACTATAGTGAGACTTCCCCCGGAAGACTGGCTATATAGTGATACTATAGTGAGACTTCCCCCCGAAGACTGGCTATATTGTGATACTATAGTGAGACTTCCTCCGGAAGACTGGCTATATAGTGATACTATAGTGAGACTTCCCCCGGAAGACCGGCTATTTAGTGATACTATAGTGAGACTTCCCCCGGAAGACTGGCTATATAGTGAGACTTCCCCCGGAAGATTGGCTATATAGTGAGACTTCCCCGGAGAGACTTCCCCGGAAGTCTGGCTATATTAGTCTTCTCTCGGGGAAGTCTCACTGTATCGCCAATCTTCCCCATATATAGTGATCCCCCCTTTACTTGAGTATCCGGAATAGTCCTTTTCGCTATATAATTTACATGTGTTTATTGAAATACAAGCACAATTTCGTTCATGCTTTATTTTTATTTTTAATATTATGCTATGTTTTTATTCAGTTTACCACAACATGATGTCTTGAGATTAGAAACTTTGAAAATACCGATTTTTATATCAATCGATATGGCTACTTGGTCAATGCATGAGGTTGTGTTAGCAATGGATATTTTCATATTTTAACCTGTGCGATTAAATCGAACGTTCAATAGATTTTTTAATTGTCACGTGAAGCGACCAAAAAAAAAAAAAAAAAAAAAAAGGTTTGATTTTAATCATACTGTATTTTAACTTGACTTTAGGACAACCTCAATTTGAAGTGTCACATTACAATTAATCTATTATGTGAACATAGTAAGTCAATTATAGGAATCTGATGTTCTATCATGGCGCGCAGCCAGGAGTGCTTTCTATGGAGCGCCAAATTAACATAAACTCAAATAATTAAAGACATTTTTAATTATTTGAAGGTATCATCAATTGAATTTTCGCTCTCATCAACTGAGTTAATGTGGGTATGAAATGAATTACTGCTCTCATCAACTGAATTAATGTGGACATGAAATGAATTACTGCTCTCATCAACTGAATTAATGCGCGCTTCAATTCATTTATTGCGGTCATTAATTGACTTACCGCTCTCTTCAATTGACTTGTAGCGAGTATCAATTCAATTGTTGATATCAATTCATTTGAAGAGAGCAACAATTTAATTATAGCGGACACCAGTTCAGCAGAATAATTAATGCTATTATCAATTCAATTATTGCGCGCAATAATTCAGAACTGAAGATATCATTAATCATTTGAAGAAATCTTTAATTGAAATATATGTGAGCATCAAATGAATTGATGACATCTTCAAATAATGAAAGATATCTTAAATTATTTAAGTTTATGTTAATTTCACGCTCCATAGGTTTCAGCTTAAGAGGGTTGTAGAACGGGAGGGGTGTGAACCAATCCTAAGAGGCAATGGGTCTGAAGAATCTGCCGTTATGCCCCCAATGTGTCCATGACTAAGCCCTGGTGGGGGCATGGAATTAAGTCCATGCCAGTGTTATAGAGTAGATTTTTCTCAGTAGCCCCCCTCCCCTCCCTCGGAAAGTTTACGTGATGTCTGGTCATTTATCATTACTTTAGGAGAATTTAGAATAACGGAGAATCCAGATGGGTATTTACAACTTATGTTGAAAATTCATAATTTATTCTCTATATATCACCATATGACAAATTGTCACATAATCACTGTATGAAAACCGCCTTAAATATAGATGAAGCTAGTTTTTAATGTGCTTAGTGCTGATTGTTAGATTGCACTCTAACTATACACATAAATACTCAAGAATAGGGTTTATAACTAAACTCTCTCAGTTGTACTTCTTTTATACAGCTTCCTTTAATTAGACGAAAATACTCAATTTATCATATGATAGATATCTTTAATTCAGGTATAGCCCGTTGATATGATTATTTAAAAAGACAGAAATAAAACTTGGGATAAAAATATCATTTGGTTTACATTAAGATATCAGTAATATCATACATTCAGTCATACGTATAGTGCGCAATAACTTTGTAACTTCTTTTTCTGAAGAGTTCTAATTTTTCGTAGTTCCGTATCGATGATGACATCGGTTAAAATATGGAACACAATACTAGTAGTTGATTGATTGTATGTTTGTTTAACACCCCATCGAGAATTTTTCACTCATTTGAGACGTCACCAGCTGTAGGTGAAGTACCACAAATTTAGACCTATGCTTAGCGCTCAGGGCCGTAGCAGTGAGGGTTCTTTAACGTGCCAACGCCTGCCGCGACACGGTACCTCCGTTCCAAGGTCATATCCGAAAGACCCGTGATTCTCACTTCTAAATGCCGAGCGTTTGGCGAAGGAGCAATCACTACCTATGTTTACGTGCGGGGCTCGAACTCACGAAGCGAACGCTCTAACCACTGAGCTACCGCGACCGGTACTAGTATGTTGAATTATTCAGGATATCTTCAACTAAGTGTGTGGTATAATCATTTTATTAATGTTATGGAAATATTTTTATTTTAAATATTATATGATATAATTAATTCACTTCGGTTTAAATTTCTTTAAAGACATATTTTATTCAAAAATGATATTTGATAACTCATTCAATTCAGTAGTTGAAATACTGATAAAAGAATCTACCCGTTCAATTAATATATCAAAGATTTTGATAAAATTGCGACCAGCCACGGATGTATGGTATACTATAGTGGAGGTTTCACTAAACGTAAGAGGAATGACTCACCAAATAAAAATAAAACCAAGTAGGTAGGGGGCAAGCCTCACTATTGAAAGTGGGGGGGGGGGGGGGGCACTATAGTATCACTATATAGCCAGACTTCCCCGACGGGGGAATTCCCACTATATAGCCAATCTTCCAGGGGAGATCTCACAATGTGGGACGTCTCACTATATAACACCAGATCCTCACAGGACTATATTAGCCTGTTATAACGCAAGAAGCTATTCTATGCGTTTTCATAAGTATCGTCCTTGTCAATTTTAATACTATAAAATGAATAATAACGTGCATTAGAATATATAATTACGTGTATTAGAACGTATAGTTACGTGCATTAGAATGTATAGTTACATGCATTAGAACATATAGTTAAGTGCAATAGAATGTAGAGTTAAGTACATTAGAATGTATTGTTTCGTGCTTTAGAATGTATTGTTACAAGTGTATAAGTATATTCAATAAAATGTACTTGAAACAAACAAGCAAAAAAAAAAAAGGGGGGGGGACCCCAATGATATTCTTTAGAATGTATAACACCTTGTATTAGAGTGTATATTGCGTTAGAATGTATAGTTACGTGTATTAGAATTTATAGTTACGTGTATTAGAATGTATAGTTACGTGTGTTAGAACGTATAGTTACGTGCATTAGAATGTATAGTTACATGCATTAGAACATATAGTTAAGTGCAATGGAATGTAGAGTTAAGTGCATTAAAATGTATAGTTACGTGAATGGATCGAATATTTTATCAAATTTGGTTCAAGAAATTAATTTGACTTTTCTCATAATCATAACTCAATTGCAACACCAGAGGCGAGGCGCGTCTGTGGAAGTTATTCTTAAATGATTTTTCTAAAACAAATTCTTACAAATATCTGTCGGTCAGTCGTAGTTGTTTGGCCAAAAATCACCTGGCACGTTTTGTACGACGCTTTGTTGTAGTAACATGAGTTATCGCCCGTAACTTGCCATGTCGTTATGCAGAGAAAACTTTTAACTGTAGCACGACTTTCACATCGAAAGGAACTGTAGTTATCATGGTGCAATACGCTGCTTTAACCAACAATATAAATTACGAAAGGGTTCAATTAAACGAGTTTTATCACTATAAGATATATGCGTGTAGTTACTATAAATATCTTCATGTAATTACAAAATGTTAAGTTGTAAAATTGTAAAATTGATCACAGTCCAGTCAAATTAGCCCAAAAAAGGTTCAAACGTGCAACTAATTGCAAAAGAATTGTTTTCAATGATTTTGACCTCGCTAATATGTGTACTAAAACATATAAAAAATCTAATGTTTCAGTTGAAGTGGGGGGGTCAAAAACAGAGAAAAAGAGAAAAAACGACAAAAACTGGAAATTAGCTTTCCATCATTACCCATCAAATAAGAATGCAGTTTCTTGATTGGCATTTATAAATTTTGGTAAGAAATAGAAATTGTAAAATTTCCATGTAATAATTTCACCTTTAAGAGGCTTTTTTGGAAAAGGGGGGGGGGGTAATTTCAGTGAACAGACCATGGAAATCAGTTTGTTTCTTCTTCTTCCTCCGTGTTCCTTGTTGAATTGGAACAACTTGTTCCTCTACAATGGCCACATCCAATAGTACACTCTAGGCCATGTTTTCGGCACGTACACCTCTTTGCAATTTACCTTGCAATTACAGTGGATAATATTCAGAAGACGATTGGGAGCAGGCGGCAAAGTGTTTTTAAGCGGCATGCATTTGCTATCATCAGTGACTGTCCATCCCCAATCAAGTGGGTTCAGATCAGTGCCATCTAGTTTTATCCACTGCTGACACTGATAGTATGACCTTCTAGAATGCAGAGCCGCAGAATCAGATGTTGGCGGGAGACTCTGTACCTGAACGCACTTATTGTTAGTGATAGCCTTATTTGTGTATAAGTGCACTCTCAGAAGATCCAGTCCTTTGCACAATACTCCCCCATATAGGCTAGCAATAATCTGTTCGCCGCTCGTTACAACAGTTTCCAGATGGTTTCCAGGCTTTAAGAATTCCTCTATTGCCATTGTAACATTGTTTGTTTTCGAAAGCTTCTTTAAAGCAACACCTTTTCCTATCCCAAATAGGCGGGAGGTTGTATCGCATCCCGTGATTGCGTGTACTACTGGCAGAATTTTGCACTTGTGCATACCAAGCATCCGCTTTGTTTTTTGTATGTCCCAGTGCCTGCACTTATTAGAAAGTTCAGATCGGAAGTAAATGTTGTATCCATCCAGTGATGCATGGTAGCAGAGGAGAACAAGAAGATCAGTGTCTTCGCCAATGACAACGACTTGTGTTGACTGAGCACATGCTACAGCTGTTGAAATGATGAGACAATCTGCATCTTCCTCTGCAAGGATGACCGTGCATTCATTTTCCCGAAGTCTTTGGGCAAGAAGACTTATGAAACGAGACTTGTTGTTATTTGTGAGAAAAATTTCTTTTTTAGATTTGAAGGTCATATCTGAAGTAAATGTTACATCAGGGGAGATGATGCCCTTTGAACGTCGAAGATGTGTCACGTCTTTGGTCGAGGGTTCACTGGAATATCCATCAAATACTATAGTTGGTCTCGAGTATCTTCTAATAATATACTCAATATACAACTGACATATAGCATTGAATGACATGCCTTTTGTCCATGGGATACGCTGTAGCAAAGAACCGCCATCCAAAACAAAATGTACATCAAGCAATTCCTTCTCTGATACAGCACAATCGCCCATACTCCAAATTGCATCTGAAATTTGAGGCTTACTTGCTGCTCTTGGAAGTCCTGAGGGTTCAAAGATCGATGATGGATGCGTTGATAATTCATATTTGAAGATATTTGCAATATCTTCAACAGATTCTCTAGATGAAATTGCCGTTAGTCTTTGAAAAAGCACTTGGGGATCAACCTCAACTCTGCCTTCCTCAACCGTGATAGATGTTTTAGATGACATAGTTAACACCTGCATTGATTTTTTGAAGGAAAAATAAAAAATATTCTGACCAACCATAGAGTCAATGATCTTTTGTCCACATGCTAATGCATTATGAGCGTTGATATTATTGTCTGCATTCACACCGGTGTCAATATTTAGAAGAGGGATGCTCTCAGTAAAAGGGTCACGGTCTCGTAGGTATGATATAACTTTAATTATATCTTGTTTGTCCCTTTCTTGGCGAGAGGTTGAAGATTCCCTGTGCTGCTCACTTGTGTGGTAGCCAACATCTGTCAGATTCTGCATTGCCTCATTTACTGCTGCACAAGAAGGCATAGACAAAAGCCACTGCGACCGCTGTACCTCTGTCATTCCTCGACCTCTCGTTAAACCACCTGATGTTTTCACACTTCTCATTAATGCCTGATCAATGACAAGATCACACGACAGACCCTCCCAATACCTCTCACTTCCAATACCTCTCACTTCTTCTCAGTACATGATAACCTTCCATGAACTTGCTGTGTACATCGGGATGAGCTTTTTGAAGATTGATCATTGACATGACATAGATGTATGCTGACTTTGCATACATATTATGCCCAGCTGCAGCAAAATAGGGAAGCATTGCGTGTAGAGTTTGTATATGGAGTAACCAATTGCCTGTTCTTTCAGCTGTGATAAAAGCTTTTAAGAGACTTATCATTTCTAAGTACTGAAGCCAAAGGGCTGGTGTTCTGAAGCACTTGAGAGAGGATTTTGTGTCCGCAAGTTTCCCCAGTACTTGTGTAATGGTAGAATTATTGCACACGTCTTGTGCAGTAGCATCTCCCTCTAGCAACTGGTCATACAAGGCAGCAGCTTTCTTCAACAGATGATCTTCTTCCAGTTGGGCTGTGGAAACGTCTGCAGATTGAGTAAGGACGTGATCAGGGGCCTCTGTGTCAATGGGTGTTACAAGATAATCTGAAGATATATTTTGGGGCACATCATTATCAGGCAATTCGGCACCAAAGGTTTTAGCCACGAGCAAGGCATGAAGGGCTGTATCAACTAGAAAATGGGCACGGGTTGCTCGAGCTACTGCGTTTCCACTAAGAATATGGCCAACTGCATTTGACGCATATACAGTCTCTAAAACTTCCTGCAATCCCGATTCTCTCATAATGCGCCCGATACATCCTAAAAAGCTCATTTGTGTGTGAAACCTACCTAACCTGAGTATAATGGAGCTTAAGTCTTCACACTGTGACTCATGAGTGACAATTGTAACTGCTTTCATGTAGAGAGGCTGGTCAAATGTCAGAATTGGAGTTGTACCATATTTTCTAGCTTGGCGAGACACAAACTTTCGTGTAGAGTAGATACATGACATATCGCTTGCGTCCATATTTATCATCGGCAGAAAGGTGATGGTGGACTTCCCAGGGTAATCTCCATTTTGAGTACACTGCATCAGTCCTGACCAACCTGGAGTTGGAGATCGAAGAGGCCATACAGCCTTTGAAAGAAGATCTAAACTCAAAGATGGATCTGGTACTTTCTGTTCTTTATTAATTTTGGCGAATTTCATCTGCAGTGACGATTTAGGTGGTTGCTTGTAGAAATGTATATTAATTTTCCCAGCAGTGACCAGGTCAGCCGATGAAACGTTCAGTTTAGGGACCGGTTTGCTAAGCTTTTTACCAGGTGTAGAGCCTACAATAATGCCCATGCCATGGAATGTACCATACCCATCAAGTGTGCGCACATTGTGATCCACGTTGTCAGCAACGAATTGCAGAAATTGTCCATTTTCATAGCTTGGAATATCTGTTCCTTGTGAAATGGCTGCACTTGTTTCAAAACGTTGTATCTCCGAATATGAGGAACAAAATCCTAAGGAATTCAACGTATCAATAAGAAATTTTGATGAAAAATGGTGATGAAGCTGCACTCCTAAACCTATTTGTAGTGGTGCAATATGCATACGTGGCTTAGCCATCTGCATAATTGTCTGTCCAATCGATGCAATTTTCAAGTCAGGGTCCTTTTCTCGGACGAGAATTTTCAAAAAAGTTTGAAGACTTTCAGGAACGTACTGAAGATTCTTTTCAAGTGATTCAATATCTGACAACAAAGGGTACAGATCAGAAGCTAGATGAAGGGACAAAATATCAGATTTTATCAACTTAGCAGCAGTTGTAATGATGTTGAGCTTCTCCAATGTCTGGTCCACTGTTTTAGGCCGATTGTAGAAGCTCTGAAGAATTGATCTTGCCGTTTTTCGTACCGTTATTACAGTTGATTTTCCTTGTTCTTCTGTCATGATGATTTCATCCCCAAAACGCTCATACAATTTCTTTTTCAAGTAAACAGGCGAGTATGCATCATCACCACAGTGGTCCTTCATTTTAGCAACAAGATCTAACAGTTGATGTTGTTTGTCATCATTCTCCTGCAGATAATTCACCACTTTAAGAAATGCGTCAGTGATATCACTGTCAACAGGTCTGCTTCTCTTGGCTTCCGTCGAAGAAGGTGAGAATATTTTAGGTATGTGTTTGCCTGTGCGAAAATTTACGTTACAAGTTTGATGATAGATGGCATCAGCAGCATGCAAATCATTTACAGCTTCTAGTCTACCATAAATTTGGTTTGCCTAAGCGTCTTGTCTTGTAGAACAGACGGATTTTATACAAGCCTGAACATCATGAGTTCGCACAGGAAAAACATCATGCCCTCTTTTACTTTGATTAAGTTTGGCAGTTTGTCCACAAAAGAGGCAGTGGTCACGGAATGAAAAGGTCTGTTTTGATCTAAGAATTGGTGTACTATCAGCAGGAGGAATTGGCTTGCTTTGTTCTTTTTCCCTCAGATATTTGCTAATTTCAATCGCATTTGTAAATAGACGCCTACATTCGGTGTGCACATATTGCCCAGGATGCGTGCGAAGATTGCTACCCCTTTTCTCAGCAGCAGTATTGATACCTGTGCTACCCTTCCCACGAAGACAAACTAGACCATTCTTGTCCCCCGATTCACAATTTACACAGTCTTGTAATCTTTCCATATTCAACACAAGGTTAGAACAGATATAATTAAAATGGAAGAAATTTTCTACTAACACAACATAAAAGGTTAAATTAAATTGGTGTCGTATTAGTTTTGCATATTACAGAAACCGCATTCAAGTTGCAACTAATAGCGTCACTTCAGGAGAAAGATTTACTCCGTCGGATGGGACGTTAAAAGGCGGGGCGCCCCGTGTACCCCAATCAATAACGAGAAAGATGGCTTTGTAACGCGAATGGGTGTCCTTACATAGAAAATAGAAATAAGCAGTGCAGTATAGGAAAAAGCCTTTTCACTTTCTTACTTATTAATTTTACCTTGAAGAAATGATGCTCTGCGACTATTTAGTTTAAAAAAATTTTATTTTCCGTTACATTACGGCACCTTTCCCAAATTTTGAATGAACCCAGTAGGCCTATACGTCTACATGACGACACGTGTTGTGACTTTACCAACCTGGTTTTTTTCCTAAACTTTTGAGAAGCTTTAGAACGTCTCGTTTGTTTGTTTGTTTGTTTTGTTTGTTTTTGTTTATAGCCGCCTGAGCAATTTTTCAGCTATCCGGCGGCTGTCACCATTACCGGTGACAGGACTGCAAATTTAGGCCTATGCTCGGCACTCAGGGTCTTTGAGCAGGGAGGGATCTTTATCGTGCCACACTGCGACACGGAACCTCGGTTTATACACAGTGGGATTCGAACCCCCGACTCAAGGATCATCAGATCTTTGAGCCCGACGCTCTAACCACTGCGCCACGCGGGCGGTCGTCTCGTTTGTTGATTGATTGATTGATTATTGCTTTCCGCCACACTCAACAATTTTTCAGTTATCTGGTGGCGTCCAGTTTTTGTTGGTGGAGGAGAGAACCCACATACAATGTACCTGGGAAGAGACCACCGACCTTCCGCAAGTAAACTGGCAACGTCTCGTTTGTAAATAAATTTATAGTATTACACCTAGGCTATATTGATTCAAGCGCTTACACGCTTGTATGAACATATGTCATAAAATTCGAGCAAAGACTTTGATCAATGTCTACGTAATGATAATGTATACGTCACGATTTCGGTGAAAGCACGCTATGATAGCGCGGCGGTGACATAAAACAAAGGGAGCTATCAGCAAATTTGATGCATCAAAATATATTATTTCTGCACATTAGATAAAATTAGATTTTTTATATGTTTTACTGATACTAAGGAATACTTTGCAAAAAAAATTATTTCTTTTGCAATTAGTTGCATGCGAAATCGTAAATTGACTGGACTATCAATTATGTATGGTATTTTGATGAGCAGAGGCGACTCGCTCTTTTGTGTTGAAGGTAAACATGAGAAAGAGCGAAACTGTGGGTGGGGGTGACGGAGCAAAAGTAAACTATATTGCTCATTCGCTCTCGCACTTTCGCCTTTTTGAAATCGAAAGTTGTCGGTGAAAAAGCAATAATATACCCCCCCCCCAAATTCCAATGCTTCCATCGAGATACAATTGCCAAATTTGTATGTGGTTTCTTGAATGAATAATCAATATTTCATTTCTGCTGCAGGTTTTGGCCAAATATGGTTAGACTGACTAGACTAAAATGAGGTCTGAAAATGCAGTAGGATCAAAGGATAGATTTTTCACTTTAACAGTAAACATTTAAGTGTATATATATATATATATATCTGCAAATTCACTTAAATCGTTTTTAAAATAATTAACATGTCAAAGGATTAGTGATACCCGCCCGTGTCATGGCCGCCGCGTCAAACCTAAGACGTAAACATAGATAGTGATTGCTCTTTTGTCAAACGGTCGACATTTAGAAGTGAAAATCACGGGTCTTCCGGATATCTTAAAAACGGAGGACCCGTGTCGCAGCAGGTATTGGCTGGTTAAAGAATTTCCATTGCTACGGCCCTGGGCGTAAAGCATAGGTTTAAAGGATGTATTCGGAATATCAAAAGAATTAACCTATAGGAGAAAACGATTTCCCGGAAAAATTCACATTTGAAAATCAATATTCATTTGTTATTTTTTTTTACCGTATATATTTCTAAATTTTTCAAATTTGCATTTTGAAGTTAATATTGAAAATCAATATTCATTTGTTATTTTTTTTACCGTATATATTTCTAAATTTTTCAAATTTGCATTTTGAACCTAAAACCTCGTATTAGCAATTTTTAAATTAACCTTCAAAGTTGGCTAAAACAACATTTTCTCAGTAAAAACGCCTATTTTTGCATGAATTTTGGCCTAGAAGTCTTTCAGGGTAGGCCTGTCCCAAATAAAAACCATGGTTTTTTGATAGGTGTTGATCTAAGGAATAATTCAAAATATGATTTTTTTAAGGGGCACCCCTGCCATGGGGTCGAAAAAAAACCTACAAAATATGCGAAAACCCATTTCTATCATCGTGGTTCATATTTATGACGTTTATATTCAAAGTATTCAAATGGTTAGACCACAGACGCTCACATTCAACATTTTTAGTGTCCTGGTTCGAATCCACCTGTTGGCACACTTTCACTGTTTTAAATTTTTCGCCTGTATAAACACCATTGTAATTTTTTGTATACAGGCTGGTGTATTTTATTTCAATTTTCTTCCTTAAATGCATTTTGATCTTGATATAAAAGACATTTATAATAATGCAGATCATAAATTCTTTGAAACTAAAAGCAATCAACCGGAACTATACCTCAGTGTAAGCTCTCTTTGTTCGAGGACAAGAATCATTCACTCTGTTACTCGATACAACTATCACGAAAAAAATCATGCCGAGCAAAAATTACTGCGTTTGCCTTTCAAGAACATCAATGGGAAATAGTACTGTTATGGGAGACATACTGCAGTTCATTCGTCGGGAACAATGTGTGCATTTCCGATATTTTCTGCCAAAAATGCAGGAGGAAAGTTTACAGATTAGAAAAGAGTGGATTTGGGCCAGTTTAGGTTTTATGTCCCGTTGCCATTATCCAGTCATCAGGTAAGGACCCTCATACAAAGGATGTATCTGTAAATACTGAGGTGTGTGTGTGTGTGTGTGTGTGTGTGTGTGTGTGTGTGTGTGTGTGTGTGTGTGTGTGTGTGATGAATACACAGGTAATGAAAGTAATAAAATTTCTTGCAAAAATTCATTCAACTCTGCAGGCGCCACTCTTCCGGTTATTCTGTTGGAAAAACTGAGGCGATGTGCATCATGTATGGCAAAGAATCAGATAACGACAGTGAAATGGTTTCTTCTATCTCTGCAAGTTACTGTAGTGAGTAGAACTAAAGCGATGCAGGGGCCTCCGTGGCCGAGTGGTTAGAGCATCGCGCTCAAAATCACAAGGCCTCTCACCTCCAGTCGGCGCGGGTTCGAATCTCGCTTGCGCCGATATATGTGAGAAAGTTTGCCAGTTTACTTTCAGAAGGTCGGTGGTCTCTTCCCGGGTACAGTGTATCTGGGTTCTCTCCTCCACCAATAAAAAACTGGACGCTACCAAATAACTGAAAAATGTTGAGTGTGGCGGAAAACAACAAATAATCAATCAATCAATAAAGCGATGCATGAGATACATATAACTACACGCATGTGGCCTAAAGTCATCGACCGGAACGGACATCAATGAGCTTTTCTAAAGACTGAAACCAATACCAGCCCTATAGGTCAACGATATATTTACATATAAGTGTTCCTTTCTAGTACTTCACCTATAACTGATGACGTCTCAAATTCTCAACGGGAAACAAACAAACCTATGTCTTTATGATATATAGCTAAACAAATCTAAGTTTGCGTTATTAAAGAGTCGGAGTTCGATATGTAAATTCTGAAACATAAATCTCAGATACACTTTTTTATGATATCTTAATTCAAATTGCCAGTTTAAATAAGATGTATTGAATAAGATTTTCAAGTGGGTTGAGCCCAAGTTATGTGTTTAGTGTCAAGCTGATTTGGTAAATGATATGCTGGACATCGAAACACCATAAAGTATGTCCATTTTTTCACCGTGTTTTAATTTGTCATAGTATTTATCAAATATAAGAATTACATGTAAAATAACACTGTAGTTAATTGAAAGAGACCCTCAAAATTTTATATAATATAGCATTAAACAAGATTTTTAAATGTGGATGAGCGAAAAACAAAGTTCCCTGCAAGGAGCGAAACACATTTTGACCTCTTTGCACCAAAGTTTGATAAACACCGTGCCATGTTAGCATAACGCCATGTATATTTGATTTATACTCGTCTTTCATGGTTGCTCATGCAAGATGTTTTCTTAAATTCACATACCCGATGTAAGAGCAAAAAGGTCATCGGTCTGTACCCAAACTTACTGTATACATTGACAAATAATATTTATTCAGGTTAGTGGTTTTTGAACAAAATTTTATTTATCATATTTTTATCAGCCCAACCAGAGTAACTGTAATGAAATGTATGGTGTGACGCAAACTTAAAAAAACAACCCTTCAAACCTCTGAACTGACTTTCGGAATACAATACTCAATATGTAGTGATTGATAACAAAGTAAATTAATTTAAATATGTTGTGGAATAACCATCCACATGTAAAGAACATTAAAAACCATGAAAGAAGATTTTCGATCCCGATTGACGCAATATCATCATGGCTACCGTCAGCGTGTCTTCTGTCCCGGGACTTGTTATGTACAATGTAACGAATAAGGCCAGCCGACCCTGAACTTGTCATTTACAATGTAACAAACAAGGCGAGCCGACTTGTCATTTACCTAGCGGATTATGCAATTTTATGCAATGATTGCCATCTTCATCACCCAATAAAACAAAAGAGAAAAATATTTTATTGTTTATATTTATATGTATTTTAAAATATAAACTATATTTAAGTTCTGAAATATCATATCGTTGACCCATTTGTAGAGCCAATACACTCTTGACCTTGACGACGCTCCATATTTGATAAAGTGGTACTAAAAACCAGATCGAACTAGTTCAACAAGATGTATGATTAAAACAATGTCAATTTCAAATATGAATATAATGCAATGAACAAGACCAGCAGATTCGGTCTGATTCTGTAATAAAACAATAGTTTGTGTGTTGATAGACAAGATACGCACATTAACGAAATTTATTCACCTGTAGGTGAAGTGTATTCTGAAGTCGATTAGATACCTCCGCAATGCCCCCATCATGATATCTGAATTAAGGACACGTAAAGTTGTTCTGTTGATTACATATGTATTTTTGATAATTTAATATTAATAATGATAATACATGAATTTCACCTCATTCATCATTGGCCACATATACATGTGCTTTGTACGTGTTATAGCCTGATAATATCACTGCTGTTAAGATTAATAATCAACAGCTGATCTGGGATATGAAATATATCTGTAGGTCACAAATTTAATTTATTATACACCATGTAACCAATGAAAGTGAAGGGAACCTGTGTAATGTGTCAATCCTCTCACCTTTATCAGGTCAGAGGAAATGTCACTAATGACGATTTCTTAACAACTTTGACATGCTTTGTATTGTAATGTATCTTGAACATAATGTCATTATAAAGTTTCCTTGATTATGCTAAAAAATGATATGAAATGACAAATGCGTACATATATATGTATGTACTAAATATGACGAAAATCATAAGTCTGAAGTAGACTTGAGATAATAATATTCCACATTTCTATGAAAGAGGTTGGAGTACTTTGTAGTACTATACTTTTGACTTTTCATTCACCTTAAAATATTGTATATACCAAAGGTTATTGTCTCAAATCGGGGTCAGTGCTCGTAAATACTACCGGAAATACCAACAAATGCCTGCTGACTTGAAAGATAGAAATGCTGACACATTCTGTGCTAGTAATACTGGTTTTACTTTCTGGTCAAATTCCAAACATAAAATTGTCTATGTGCTGATTTGACTGTTATGAACGGTGATTAATTCTGCATGCAGCAATACTGTTATTGGTATTAATGCTAGGCAATGCTGGCTTTTATGTCAATTTCCCAATCATTTATGGGATTAGAAGTAGGTACCTGAACCCCGATTTGGGTTTACTGGGGATGAGATATCAACAACTCTCTCCCTCTTTCTTTATATATATATATATATATATATATATATATATATATATATATATATCCCCGTGAGGATCCGGGTAGATAGAATAGATCCTCAATACCCCTTGATTGTCGTAAGAGGCAACTAAATGGGGCGGTCCTTCGGATGAGACCGCAAAAACCGAGGCCCCGTGTCACAGCAGGTGTGGCACGTTAAAGATCCCTCCCTGCTCAAAGGCCATAAGCGCCGAGCATAGGCCTAAATTTGCAGCCCTTCCCCGGCAATGGTGACATGGTGACGTCTCCATATGAGTGAAATAATAGATAATCAATCAATCAATCATGTATATATATATATCTTATCGAATCAGAAGAGAAGCATAAACAACATACGCAGGTGTTCACGATGAAGAAATTGACTGGAGAGAGAGAGAGAGAGAGAGAGAGAGAGAGAGAGAGAGAGAGAGAGAGAGAGAGAGAATTTTCATGCATATGTTGATTCGATCTATCTCAGTGAACACGAAATAAGACACCGCGGACTTCCCTATCTGCTTCATATTGAACGTAGATTTAACGGCAAACCGACAACTCAACCTTATGACAAATTGGATGATGTCAGTTTCTTCATCGTTTTACTCCTTTCTAGAGAAATAGTATGTAGCAACTCTAGGAATATTGTTTCTGCTTTATTCTATTTTTAGGTAGCGATACTACGATCAATGGGATGTGATGGGGCTTTACGTTTTAACATATCTGTTTCATTGATTGAATGCACCCTCAACACTGATTATTCACCATAGTCGCCATTGTTAAATGATTCTCATACCCCATTGGTACCCACGGTGAACTCAAGTCTAGAGAAAGATTTATTTATATTAAAAGACTCTGTATCCTAGGACTGGTCTGCTACCAAAATCAGTAGCTGGGTTACGGAGCTGAAACTACGGGCACATAATTTTTTTAAATTTTGCCTGTACATATATATAAATATTTCGTGGGGATATTGGGGATAGAATAGGTCCTCAGTATCCCTTGCTTGTCGTAAGAGGCGAATAAAAGGGGGCAATTCTTCAGATGAGACCTGAAAAACTGAGGCCCCGTGAGATAGCAGGTGTGACACGATAAAGATTCCTCCCTGCTCAAAGGCCGTAAGTGCTAAACTTAGATCTAAATTTTGCAGCCCTTCACCGGCAATGGTGACGTCTCCATATAAGTGAAAAATTCCCGAGTGGGTCGTTAAACAGGATACAATCAACCAACCAACCCTTTATGTTGCCATGACTGCTTCCCCTTTCACTCCCATGTTCTGGCTCGGCATGTATTTGGACAGGCGAATTCGAATTCATCTTGTCTTCAACGTTGTCTGTTCCAAATAAAATGGGAGTAACAGATTGCGTTTTAGGTCTCGTATTTCATTCTAGTCTTATCACTATCGCGGTAAGACAGTCAGTAGAGCACCTGTCAAGTGATTCAGAGATGCGTGTTCGAAGTCGTCTAACTGTCTTTGCTGACGAAACATTTAAGAGGACAAAAATGTAACAGTCAGACCTGTTCGGTTGCTGATGACCAGATTTGTGGGGCATCTTACTGGGGATTTAGGGGTCCTAGGTTTTAAGTCCCCGGTTTGATCTTTTACACATTTTCCCTAATGAAAGACCAAACCCTGATTTTCGTTTATCTAATCGGTAAGTGGTGAGGATAAACATCGTACATTTGTATTTGCCGGGGATCAGTATATGTAAAACCTCTCCAGTACTCCCCTCTGATTATATATATATATATATTGCTTTAGAGGTAGTGCTAACACTGTGACGTGGCAATCAATGTCAAAACTCTCACTACAGTGTATCAAAGATCAAATTTATGTTGCAAATAGAAACATTTTGAGGATAAGTGCCTCTTACGACATTGGTATAATAGACCAATTACTGCACGATTGTGAAGGGTGTATAAAACTTAATTCCTCGAAAATTTGGGCGTTGTCCTCTAAAGATATAACTTATTTTGGCCAAATAAAGCTTCATTTACCCTACCTTTGACCAATTAGTATGTAGCAAAATCACCACATACGATTGGCTAACGTTAGTCACGGTCACCGTATATATGGTCTATCTTACATGTGTCACACCAAAACAAGTATGGCAGATAACGACTTTGCTTCACTGAATCACTATAGTTTTTGTTTGTCTGTTTATTAATTTATTAAGAGAGAGAGAGAGAGAGAGAGAGAGAGAGAGTTATGAAAGTCAAGAAATCAACGTGTGCCAGCATTACGTTGTACAATGTATATACGAGCATCTGTTCAACAAAATTTATATACAGTTACAGATCCTCGTGGGAATCCGGGTTGTTAGAATAGATCCTCAGTACCCCTTGCTTGTCGTAAGAGGCGACTAAATGGGGCGGTACTTCGTATGAGACCGCAAAAACCGAGGTCCCGTGTCACAGCAGATGTGGCATGTAAAAGATCCCTTCCTGCTCAAAGGCCATAAGCGCCGAGCATAGGTCTAAATTTGCAGCCCTTCACCGGCAATGGTGACGTCTTCATATGACTGAAAGATTCTCAAGCGGGACGTTAAACAATATTTAATCAATCATTAATGAGTTGCAGATGGTTTTCCAATGCTTAGACATTTGAGATATTAATTGTCGTATAAATGTCTAGATAACAAAGATTTTACATCTGAAATCAAAATGATAACCGACTTTAAAAAAAAATATTCAATGGGTACGGAGTTATGAATACCTTACTAGCATTGTGCTGAGATTTCCATCATATTACGATCAATAAATATCAGGTACGTATTTTCGTTATTATTTGTTATTTTCGATTTGAAATATACCAGAAAAGAATTCCCACTTTTTCAATAGTAGTAATGGTGAAGACATAAATTTGTTAAAAGAAAAATTGTAATGTAAAAACCAATTCAGGGCAACAAAAGAAAAATGTAAAGAATCAATTCAAGGTAACAAAAGAAAAAAAAACCTGTTGGGCCGGATTTGGTTTTAGCCTTTACAAAATTTCATGACTTCAGGCCTAACAAATGCAATAAATTGTTTTTCACACATCACAGTGCCTTTACCATATGGACATAGAAGGGAACATTAACAGATCTCTTAGTATGATGTAGCAAAAGGCTCTCGACGTTTTAAATATATATAATAAAACTGTTTTCCTGAAAACATATTATTCACATGGTATAACACGCTTCCATCTTATTCTTGTTTATCTGCTGCATCGCTTGCAATTTCGACGGAAAGTCCGATTTAACCCCTACCGTCTAGCAGCAACTCTTTCAAGGTCTTATCTCTCTTACAGTCTTGGTGAACTGGAGTTCAGTTATCGACTATAATTAACCGTCAAATATCGTCTACTGCTTCTCTGATGCGAAAGGACAAAATGCAAATAGGAATTCCCCAGCTTAGTTTGTTTACAGGAAAAAATTTGTTTTTAGAACGTTGGAAGCTATTGTTTACGCATTTCAAGCTCGTTATTTCCAAATGATATTTCATGTTTTTGCAATGGTGATATCCTGTCGATTGGCAAACAGCATTTTTTGCTTCGTATGCTTTTACTCGTGGCACATGTACTTGACTTGAGTAAAACAGAATGAATAATTATTGTCATAGGAACAAAGTCTGCTACCTTGATTTATAGTCCCACGTGACTGCGTTTGTGTAAAGGGAACCATTAAAATGCCTTTTTGAACAGGCGCTCATATTTCCAGTTTCTTCACACTGCTTCAGCAACGTCGTCTCCACTGGCTGGGGCTGGGCCATTTCCACCGTCTCCATATGAGTGAAAAGTTCTCGGGTGGGACGGTAAACGATATACAATCAACCAACCAACCACGGCATGTCAGACGGGGAGCTGATGACCATCATGAGAGCTCAAGGACGTTACCATCTCCGCTTCAAGGCTGTATGCAAGTGCGACCTGAAGTCTCTAGACATGAATGTAGACAAGACGGAGATTGCCAATGACCGTGACAGCTGGAGATTGGAGCTTGGTAGAGAATTCAGCAGAGGGGAAGTTAAGCCCAGGCACGCCGCCAACGCAAAAACAACAAGAGGAGACCAGGAGACGAAGCGTTCACATGCAGCAACTGCAACAGGGCATGCCGCGACTGCGTTGGCCTCTAACAGCTCCTGTTCTTCCGCCAGCACAACTGACTTTCCAGGTGCAGACTCCATTGCCTCCCGAGAACAACGGACGCCATCTACATCTTGATGGAAAATATACATGTTTCTATCCAAAATACAAAAGAAAAAGGTTTTGAAAAGGCGATATTATAGAAAGTGTAAAAGTGTGGCGTAAGGTGTAATCGAACCATGTGAAAAGTACCATGTTACATTGGATCGAATTACGATTCACGAAGTATGAGTTAATCGTTTCTAACCAATTATTTTCCTTATATAAATGCCATATAGTACTCAACAGTCAGATTATATATAAAGAATTTAATTTGTCATTTTGCCTCGAAAAGAGTGATCAATGAGTGGCGTGGACAGGGACAAATTAGTGAAACGTATGCTAGAACAGTATTCCTGACCCCAGTTCAGTTTTACAAATCTAGGGTTTCAACAATATAACAAAATTTAAATTATACCCTAAAGAATATCGAATAAATTCAAACAACTATATGTCCCTAAGCCCTTTGGAAGTATTTTGTATATTATAAGCATTTGTTCCCAATCCATTGCTGCTTGGGCATGATGGTGTAGAATACTCCGAAAAAGGCGTTTTTACTGGAAAAGGGAAATCAACTAAATCGTGAATCATGACGAGATCGAGATGGAGTCTTCTGGTCGAAACTCCAGGCATTAAATAATGATATGTATAACAGATGATTTGATTACTAATATGTATAACTTTTCAATTTACCGTTCGCGGTAGCTCAATGGTTAGATCGTTTGCTTCGTAACCGTAATGAGTTCGAATACCGCTCGTGCCATGGCCGCGTCAAACCTAAGACGTAATATTAGGTAGTGATTGCGCATTCTCCAAACGCTCGGCATTTAGGAGTGAGAATCACGAGTCTTTCGGATGTGACCTTATAAAAAAAGGTCCCGTGTCGCAGCAGGCGTTGACACATTAAAGAACCCCCACTGATAAGCATGGGTCTAATTTGTGGTACTTTACCTACAGTTGGTGACGTCTCATATGATTGAAAAATTCTCAACGGGTCGTAACAAACAAACAATCGATCAATCAATCAAAAGACATTCCAGTATTGCTGCTACATAATTATGGACATCTGGAGTATTGCTAAAGCAATACACGTCACCAAACAACACCCAAGTCACCGAAAGCAGGAAGGGCCATAACTCATGTCTCTAGTTTATGTGTAGAAGGATACTGAAATTCAAAGTTTAGTCCTCTAAATAGTACGAATTTTTAACAAAAGATTATAACCATTGTGGCAGAAGTTGAATGTTCAATATCTAAAACCGTAATAAGGGGGAAAGGGTTATAAAGCTCTTACATAACTGGGTCAACCTTGACGAAAGTTAATTTGGCCTTGTGGTTTTCCAAATATATCAGTATCAGTGACATTGTATGGTTGATTGATTGTATATTTTTTAGAGTCCCTCTCGAGAATTTTTCACTCCTATGAAGACGTCACCATTGCCAGAGAAGAGCTGCAAACTTTGCTCGGCGCTTACGGCTTTTGAGCAGGGAGGGATCTTTAACGAGTCACCTGCTGTGAGACGGTGCCTTGGTTATTGCAGTATCATCTAAAGGGCCGCCCCATTTAGTCGCCTTTTATGACAAGCGAGGGGTAATGAGGATCTATTCTAACCCGGATCCCCACGGGATGTGCCATTGTATCAGAAAGAATAACCTATGTAAAGTGGAGCAACCATGATACAAAACTTGAACTTGATCAGCAGGGTCACAAGTAAGGTGAACAATGACGTGTTCGGTATTGATCGTTCCGCCTACTATATTATAATTTGCTATGAAAACATTCTAATAATTTCGACTGATGTTTTTCCAAACTTCAATGCCCTTTCCAATAAGTATTTCAAAATATTTGCTCTGTTCTGCAAATTTTTTCACAACTACCCCCAGTCACAAATATCCTTTTAAACATATGTGCCTACACGGAAAGCTGAATGGTCACGAGTTACTTGCGGAGTGCCATATCATGTGATGCCTATTGTTTAGTAACCACAACGGGGAGTTACAGTGCATGTGTTTATTTTTCTAAGTTGTTGAAATGGATTTTCGACGGGTTGTGACGTAATTTGTCAGCCCGCGATTGATTCATAATTAATGGATTTGATATAGACTCCCACGTCATCAGCATGACCGAATCGAGTAGAAGCAAGATAGCTCCCTTCTCCCTCCCGACCTTAATAATAGGAGAAATTTTAATGAGCTGTTTTATATGAGCTGCTGAAATCTATTTTGTAAGTTGCAATGTAATATCTATGTATGACCATTATATAAAAGTAGAAAAATATGTAAGTATTATTTAATGTACAGTCTAGAAAAAGAACACATCTCTTTAAAAAAAAAGACCAGAAGCACTGAAGGTTCGTGTTCTGGCATTGATAGTTTTTCTATAATATATACAATTTAATAGATCATAATTAAATGTAATTAACTCATTTTTTCAGACTATAGGTTAAATAAAAATTAAGAGTTTCTGTGACAAATGAATTAGAAATAGGTTTAATTCAATTATACTATCTTTAATTCATTTGGATATAGGTATATTCGATTTGAATATAGGTATAAGAGAATTGCAGATAAGTATATCAATACTAAGAATTATAGATACGCATAATTGATTAACCCCGTGGGGATCCAGGTTAGAATATGTCCTCAGTATCCCCTTGCTCGTCGTAAGAGGCGACTAAATGGAGCGGTCCTTCGGATGAGACCGCAAAAACCGAGGCCCCGTGTCGCAGCAGGTGTGGAACGATAAAGATCCCTCCCTGCTCAAAGGCCATAAGCGCCGAGCATAGGCCTAAATTTTGCAGCCCTTCACTGGCAATGTTGACGGTTTCATATGAGTGAAAGATTCTCGAGCGGGACGTTAAACAATATACAATCAATCAATCATAATTGATTAAAGATAGATGTAGATGAATTGAACCTATCTTTAATGATAAAAAGACGGTCATAAAACAACTATTTCCCCACATAATTTTTCAGTCGTCACTCGTCATTTATTGTTTCAAGTACGTCACAACTGACACAAAAGTTTACAAGCTTATTTTTAGTAAGTTGACTTTTATCTTGCTTTCACCTATGGCCGTAAAGACATTTTTATAAACGTTTTTATTATTTTTTTTCAGACTATGGGTTACTTGAAAAATTAAGACTTTCTGTGACAAATAAATTGTAGATTGGTTTATTTCACTTATATAAATTTTGAAAGCACGTTTCGTTTCATTCTGGTTACCATTGTTCTGTGCTTTCCCCTCCATTTTCGCCCCGTGGGGATCCAGGTTGTTAGAATAGATCCTCATTACCCCTTGCTTGTCGTATGAGGCGACAAAATGGGGCGGCCCTTCGGATGAGACCGCAAAAACCGAGGTCCCGTGTCGCAGCAGGTGTGGAACGATAAAGATCCCCCCTGCTCAAAGGCCATAAGCGCCGAGCATAGGCCTAACTTTTGCAGCCCTTCACCGGCAATGGTGACGTCTCCATATGAGTGAAAAATTCTCGAGCGCGACGTTAAACAATATATACTATTAAAAAAAAGTAGGGGATATCGTATTTTGTGATCAAAATTTTCACTTATACAAAGGGACCATGTTAGAGCCACTCTAAAGGAAAATTTGGAAGAGAAAGCATAAGATTATCAGTTGTTGAAGTCGTTAATTAAACAGAGTGCGCTGTCTAAGACAGGATGAGAGTTTCATGCTAAGGTTTAGCACAAGACAGGTCGCTGTGGCAAGGACAATGGATGTTTTCCAGTCTGCTGTCAGCAGATTATGGTCCAGACATCGTGCTACAGGGTCTGTTCAGGATAGACCATGATGCGGTCGACCAAGGGCAACAACTCAGGCTCAGGACAGATTCATCTTCACCATTGCCTTGAGAAATTGTCTGGTAACAGCAAATCAGATAAGGTCTCAACTTCAAAGGGACACTGGCTTGGTAGTGAGTGGCCAAACTATCAGGAATCGACTGTACAGATTTCACTTACGCGCCCGACGTCCTCGTGTCATTCCCTGTTTGATGGATCGTCACATCAGGGCACGACTCCAATGGTGTCGTCACCATCAACGCTGGGATAATCGCCGATGGAACACGTAATGTTCTCAGATGAGTCGAGGTTCACTGTGGACTTCCTGGACAGACGCAGAAGGGTTTGGCGCCGACGTAACGAACGTTTCCATGACGTTAACGTCAGTAGACATGATCGGATGGGGGTGGATCTGTAATGGTGTGGGGAGGCATCACTGTTGTCGGCAGAACAGACTTGCATGCTGTTGCTTGACGTGTCACAGGGCAGTACTACCGGGACAACATCTTGGCACCCCATGCTGTGCCAACTGCACAACGTTATGGCAGCCGTTTCATTTTTAAGATGACAATGCCAGATGTCATGATCGTTACAGATTATATCCAACAGCAGAATATCACCACATTACCATGATCCGCACTCAGTCCGGACCTTTCCCCCATCGAGCATGTCTGGGACATGCTTGGACAGCGGCTACGCCAACGTCAACAACTTCCTGCCAATGTCCAAGAACTTGCTGCAGCATTGCAACAGGAATGGAATAACCTTCTTCAAAATGACCTGAGACGTCTCGTTAGGAGTATACCACGCCGAATCCGAGCTTGTCTGGCCAACCGAGGGGGTTTTACCTGCTATCGACTGTTTCACAATGGTGGTAAAATTTGCTGTGTGACCCTGTGTTGGTGTCGACTCTTATTCTGGAGAATTTGTCCTTTTCTGATTGTACATAGGGTTTCGAATAAATTGACGAATGTTTCCTTAATGTTTTTCTGTCATATGTTTCCTTCCTGACCTCATGATCTGCATTTCATTGTCCTTGTAAATCCAATATCCCCTACTTTTGTGAATAGTATATAATCAGTCAATCATTTCCCTCCATTTTCAAGCCACTCTCAAAGGAAGCGTTCGCTACATTCAATAGCATGGAAACGCATGGTTGGTTGTAAGAGGCGACGAAATTGGGCGGTCTTTCGGATGAGGCCGCAAAAACCGAGTCCCCGTGTCACAGTAGGTGTGGCACGATAGAGATCCCTTGCTGCTTAAAGGCCATAAGCACTAAACATAGGGCTACATTGTTCAGCCTTCACCGGTAATGTTGACGTTTCCATATGAGTGAAAGATTTTCGAGCGGGACGTTAAACAATATGCAATCAACATACAATCTATGCTTAAATCAAATATTATATCTATTTTCAAATTATTTAGAAGAGGTATAATTTAATTGAACCTATCTGGAAATGAATTAAAGATAGATGTAACTCATTTGAACCTAGGTTGAATTAATTTAAAAATAGATTATATAATCATTTACACTTACGAATAATTCATGTAAACCGATCTTTAATTCAATTATACCTATTTTTAATTCATTTGGAGATAGGTTCAGTTATATGAAGATAGGTACAAATACATTGTATGAAGATCGGTACAAATACATTGTATGAAGATCGGTACAAATACATTGTATGAAGATAGGTACAAATACATTGTATCTGAAGATCGGTACAAATATTTGAATATATGCTGATTTGGCATTCCATAATCCTAATAAATCGTAGAGGAAAGAAATCCTCGCCTAAGCGTGTTTAATTTTCAGCATAAATAGAATTATATTAAAATGATATTGATGATATGTGGTATGATTAAAACTCAAATCTGAAAAAAAAAATGCGTAGAACCTAATTACGGAGAGTATTGAAAGCGAGGCTAATGTCGAAAATGGAACTTTATCCCTAAACAAGAAACCTGTAAATTGTACCCAAGAAAACTGCCTCACCATGAATTTTGATATATATTGCGTCTGCTCATCACCAACCGCCGAATTTAGAAGATCGCGTCTGATTACTGCATGGGAACAAAAAGAAGAAAAAAAACCCAAAGAACTTGAAAATACGACACGATCACATGAAAAATACATCATGTTGAAAGGTTAGCCAACATTCATCCCGGTAAAGTCATTTAACTTTATATTCAAACCATCAGGGCGTGATGACTTTAGTCTGTGCATCCAGAACTTCTTGCCTTTCCTCTCTGCATCAGACGGTGATTCAGACCACATAGAATAGTGATCAATAGCCCAAAATGGCATGTTCTACCATCCGTAATAAGTGTTCCCTAACCGGTTCCATGATTTTCTGTATTTTGATGGTGGATCGGTGGTTATTGATACGCCTGCAGCGAAGGTTTCCTGTTTCCGAAACATACTGCTTCTGGCAAACTTTGCAACAGGTGAAATTTATGCAGTGACTAGTTTTACAGGATAATCACCTATCAATATTTTGCAACTACGGCCTGTGACAGGACAGGTGAAGATCTCGGTGCTCGAGCTATATTCGTAATAAAAGACATCTTATATCAATACAGGTTTTAAATCCTCCATTCGGCAGTGGATTGTCCAGTCTAGTCCACACCAACATATACTGTCACGGGGAGGGAGAGAGAGAGAGGTTGGATGAGGGTCTGACTGTCACGGAGAGAGAGAGGTTGGATGAGAGGGGACTGACTGTCACGGGAAGAGAGGGAGGTTGGGCGACGGACTGACTGTCACGGGGAGAGAGTTTGGATGAGGGACTGTCTGCCACGGGAAGACATGTTGAGTGAAGGACTGACTGTCACGAGAAGAGAGGTTGGGTGAGGGACTGACTGTCACGGGGAGAGAGTTTGGGTAAGGGACTGTCTGTCACGGGGAGAGAGAGAAGTTTGGTGAGGGACTATCTGTCATGGGGAGAGAGTTTGGGTAAGGGACTATCTGTCATGGGGAGAGAGTTTGGGTGAGGGACTGACTGTCACAGGGAGAGAGTTTGGGTGAGGGACTGACTGTCACAGGGAGATAGTTTGGGTAAGGGACTGTCTGTCACGGGGAGAGAGTTTGGGTGGGGGGACTGTCTGTCACGGGATAGACGTTGGGTGAGGAACTGACTTTCACGGGGCGAAATCAGGTGAAGTAATGGCTGTCACATCATAAATTATATATAACTATGTTTTCTGATAAATTATATGGAAAATTAGACGCAGCGGCGTTTATAATTTGCGAAGCATGCTTTGTCTAGTCTTCTCATTTGTAAAGTACTTGCAGTCATTTGCAAGGCCACTCGTAAGAACTCGCAAGAAATCGATTGTTGGATAACAGCACGGTTCGGAAGAAATTCAAAAGGAGTCGAAAGAATTCATAGGATTTTAACTTTTCATAATTTCTCTGAGCAAGTCTTCTCGTTTTCGACGAATTGGTCGTAAACTCCAAATTTTCACAATCACAAGGATATGCTGTAGCAACAAAATAAAGTGTTAATAATACATTAAGCAAATGAGGACTGTGGTAACCTTCAAAGTATCAATAACTGACGCCTAAGTACATGTACTGGCTGTGATGCAATGTTGATAATCTGATAGTGATAAGCCGTGGTATGATCTGTACAGTGTCTCTTATATGCCCTTTGTATTTAAGTACGATGCACCCAAATGCACTACACAAAGTAGTTTTGTAATAGGATTATATTTTTTTCTCCCTTCAGATTTTGCCACTTGTGCTAAAATAAACACTCGCACATTTTAATCCCTAAGCACCATGACTAGGAATAAACAAACATTTGCAACAGATTGGCAGCTCTCTATAAATTAAATGCTTACGTGTTTAGCACATTACTGATATTGTATTGTGTGTGGATAATTCCTATTTCAATGCACTTATAATTTATTTTTGGAATACATCATCCCCTTTCTGCTTCAGAAAGTAGGTTGAATGTCCACCCAATTTCATTTCAATGTCTTACCGCGACAATAATTTACACCCAAATTGACAGGTGCGCTTAAGTTTCACGACTTAGTGCGTGTGCACTACGCAGACCGCACAAAATTCAAGTGCATTGGTTCTCAGGAAAACCGGCTTGGTTAATATATTTCTAAATGGGCTCAAGGTTGTTTTATAGCATCTCATTATTCACGCGAAAGTGTCTATATTTAGAACGGATCTAATTTAACATGTTAACAACAGATCGTTGTTTCTGTCTATATACCGACTGGTCTTAAAAAACTTCATTATGTCCTGCGTGAAGTGCAGATGACCAGAACATGTCGCCTGAGTTCAGACATCCGTATAATGCAGACATTTATGTAATGCTAACTTCTAGTGCAAACGCACTTGGGTAACAGGTTTTTTTTGACCGATACTACGCACCAGCATTGGTGTTTTGTATTTGTTCGACGTTTAACTTGTTGTATCAGCAATGGAACTCCCTCTGTGAACTTCCGATTTAAACTACAACAGAGCAAAGAGCAGGTCTGTCCGACTGCACCTCATTAAACACGTCTATATGCTATGTACAAACAATTAAATGGCTAATTTGGGCCCCATAAATATGTGAAAGTTCTTATTGAAGTATCTTGATTTGAATTTTTTTTTTTTTAAAAAAAAACTGAAATTCTAGTGTTACAAAACAATTACAATATCTACAACAGTTTAGCGCCACTTCGTGCAATTTGACGACCTTCAGTTAAGTGCGCAACTCTCAAAAACACGGAACATATTGGAAAACATGATTAATTTTTCTACGATTGACATGTACACTGACCTATCTTTAAGGATATGCAATAACAATGCAATTCATTCATTATCTCTCTATCTCCTGTGTTCTTTGTTTGTGAAAGGGAAAGTGGTATAAAAATGTGCAATTTTTCATTAAAATTTTTAAACATCCCATAACAATCGGACCTAGAAAATCACCACCATTTTTCCTCTGTAAGTAACATGCATGAAAAAGCAAGGCCTACACGCTTCATGAAAATCAAGGCATCTCTATAATATTCTGAATCCAAACCACACTGAACCTACCGGCAAAAGAAAATGGAATGACATATTCGATTTAGATAACACACATTGGAAAACAATTTTCAGATTACCTCTTAAAGTTAATGATTGATTGATTGATTATTTATTGCTTTCCGCCACACTCAACAATTTTTCAGTTATCTGGTGGCGTCCAGTTTTGGATGGTGGAGGAGAGAACCCAGATACAATGTACCTGGGAAGAGACCACCGACCTTCCGCAAGTAAACTGGCAAACTTGCTCACATAACGCCGCGGCCGAGATTCGAACACGCGCTGACAGAGGTGAGGGGCCTTGTGATTTTGAGCCCGATGCTCTAACCACTCGGCGTAAACTGCAATGGTTTCAACATAGAATTCTGAACAAAATTCTAGCTTCAAACTCGTATTTATTCAAAATCAAACTTGGAGACAATAAAAACTGTACATTCTGTCATATATAAGAAGAAATAATAGAACACATGCTCTGAGAAAATGTGATTATGATTAGGTTCTCTTAAGAGAATTTGAAGCTTATTTTGAAAACAAAACTAATATGCAAATATCGATAACAAAAAACAATTTCATTTTCTGGATATTTAGATGAAAAGAAAATTATACCGAATAAGCTTGTCCTTTGGCTGAAATATTATATTTACACTATGGGATGTAAAGGGACGACACTGAATAAAGTGCCACGTTATCGCTAATGACTAAATTTTATGAAATACAGAAATATATTGCTTATAAAAATGGTGAAAAGGATAGGCCTGACACCTGATGTAATTTATTATTTTTTTGGATGATCTTTTACAACCAATATAATAGATTATGACTGTATGCATCTCTCTCTCTCTCTCTCTGAACTTATATGTAAGTTATATATATATATATATATATATATATATATATATATATATATATATATATATATATAATTAGTTTTCCTGGAACTATTTCGAGTCAATTTTAGTGGGAGATATTTTATAAAGCCATACCATACATATTGAAGTGTTTCTTTTAGTAAAATATGTAACTTTAACAATGAAACATATCCACTTATATTTGCACACTTGCTGTAATTTTTACGTGTATAGGGGGAGAGGTCATTAAAGCTCGTTGTCCAGTCCTTTTCTGTATTGAATAAAATAATTGCAAATGTACTGAAGTTTTCTATAGATTAAGAGAATGTATTTTATCACACAATGTAATAATCAAAACAACAACAAATCGATCACTTTTTGTGTTTTCAGTCATATTCAGCAATTATTAAAGGACATCCCCTTATTGGACGCTATATGTCTATAATTAGAGATGCTCCAGAGGTCAACAACGGTGACTACAAATATTTCTAATGCTTGAAATTCCTATACAATCTTCAATTAGGTCAAATGCTGTCTGACGCGTTAGACCGTTCTTGTCACATTGATTCTGACTGCGGATTACCCCATTTACCTGATCAAGATTTAGGGTTCACGGCGGGTATGACCGGTCGACAGGGGATGCTTACTCTTCCTAGGAACCTGGTCCTACCTCTGGTATGTCCAGGGGTGTGTGTTTGCCCATATCTCTGATTTGTATTTTCTGTAGGAATTACGAAATTGAATACTGTTCGTTATCTTAGCCTTTTCATATAGGGTCAATGCAAACATTATACATGTTTTGATAGGTAGTTAAGCAAGTTTTATATATTTATACTTATACATTTGATTTCCCCACCGGACCCCCCTAAAAAACCTCTTTGATCTAACCTATCGTTTAGCCTCTTGTGAGAATAAGTCTAACATTAGTATTACTACCAGGTAAATTTATATAAAATCTTAGCGGGGGTGGCTTTCCCTGTGATATTTAAACTGGGCATTGCGACACTCCAATTATTTGGAATTTATCTACATGATATATCGTTCTATCGATGAATGAGGTATAAATTGATCGTCTAAAAGTAGTATTGTCGGCTTAAATAGCAGTACAAGGACACGTGCACTTGATATTAATCTTCCTTATCAAAAGTTAAATCTATGAAAAGTTGAATCCCTTTAAGTTTATCAAAATAGAATAAACAAAGAGATTACGTTGTACTCATTTTAAATTACTTATAAAGCAAACTGAAGGGTATATTCCTTTTCCAGATTTCTTCAGCTGGAAGAATGGGGATATTCTTTATATTATATATAATTAATAAATTCATATACAGTGCTTCTGCAGATTCGGTATACGTTTCCTACACACTCCTATATATATATATATATATATATAATACTGTATAATTTATACCGATTACATTATGCATTGCACAGTTTGCAGTTGAATTAGTATGGAATATAAGGTGATAGCGGTGAAAACTATAAGATCATCAGAAGTAGGCAGCAGGTATGATGTATATTATCATTCATATCTGTACATGCATATTGAATGCTGTATAATTTCCCATTATTACACAAATTACTATTAGTTTGTTGTATATTTCTATAGATAATGGCACGATTCCTATATATTGTGGTATAATTCCCATATATTGTGGTATAATTCCAATATATTGTGGTATTATTCCTATATATTGTGGTATAATTCCTATATATTGTGGTATAATTCCCATAGATTGTGGTATTATTCCTATATATTGTGGTATAATTCCTATATATTGTGGTATAATTCCCATAGATTGTGGTATAATTCCTATATATTGTGGTATAATTCCCATAGATTGTGGTATAATTCCTATATATTGTGGTATAATTCCTATATATATTGTGGTATAATTCCCATAGATTGTGGTGTAGTTCTCCAGATCATTACATATTATTAGACACTCTCGAAGATTGTGATTTGATTCCTAAAAATATGTCATGATTTCCAGGATCTTTAGCTCAGTGGTTAGAGCGTTCGCTTCGTAACCGGGAGGTCGTGAGTTATACAATACAATACAATAGTTATATATTGGTATTACAATACAATAGTTAATGCTGATATTACAATACAATAGTTAATGCTGATATTACAATACAATAGTTAATACTAATATTACAATACAATAGTTAATACTGATATTATAATACAATAGTTATATATTGGTATTACAATACAATAGTTAATGCTGATATTACAATGCAATAGTTATATATTGGTATTACAATACAATAGTTAATACTGATATTACAATACAATAGTTATATATTGGTATTACAATACAATAGTTAATGCTGATATTACAATACAATAGTTAATGCTGATATTACAATACAATAGTTAATGCTGGTATTACAATACAATAGTTAATACTGATATTACAATACAATAGTTATATATTGGTATTACAATACAATAGTTAATGCTGATATTACAATACAATAGTTAATGCTGATATTACAATACAATAGTTATATATTGGTATTACAATACAATAGTTAATGCTGATATTACAATACAATAGTTAATGCTGATATTACAATGCAATAGTTAATGCTGATATTACAATGCAATAGTTAATGCTGATATTACAATACAATAGTTAATACTGATATTACAATACAATAGTTAATACTGATATTATAATACAATAGTTAATGCTGATATTACAATACAATAGTTATATATTGATATTACAACACAATAGTTAATGCAGATATTACAATACAATAGTTAATGCTGGTATTACAATACAATAGTTATATATTGATATTATTATATGGTGAATCTTAATGCCGGCAGCAGCTTTTATTTTACAGACTAGTGTAACTATGTCGCGTTGACAAGGGTCATGATATTTACTCGTGTTTTAACTAGCAGTATCAACACCATTATTTATCCAAATTAGGTATGACCCGAGTCTCTTTCATACTTTTGATAAAACCACAGCACATGGATATTAAACGAATAAAAAAGATGCCTAAACATAACGTGAAATGAAGTAACTTGGTTTTAAGTTTTTAAGTCTGGTATACTTAATTGAGAAAAGTAGGAAATTTTGTTGATCGACAAATAATATCGACACGTGTGTACTCAATAACAATATTTTTTGGGGTTTATCTCAAGAGTACGGGTAGTTTTGTTTCTTCAGATATTATACGCTAGACATATACTTTACATGCACTCCAATAAGTACCCCTCCGTCTGACCTAGAAAATTGAATACCAGGTCAAGTGTGACGAAGAAATGTAGTGTCAATATTTGTTTTGTACCTAATTCACCTAGCAGATTAAGTAGTTTTATCGGGGCTGGTCCCTCTACCCAGTGCATCAATCTGTTGTTATTTGTTGCTTCCACTGAATAGCCTTTTGTATGTTGCACCTTTTCAAATTTCTCAATAAGGGAAAAAATCAAAGGGAACAATATATCAGCTGGTGTATAGAACGTATACAAGTTGAATTATAGCATTTTGAAATTACCATTTCAAAGTAAGCCATATTTCTTATTCATGTCATTGCGAAATGAAGAACATTTCTAAATTGTCTTCTTTCGAAATTTACCAAAGCATGATTTTTATCAATGGTAATGAAAATCAAATAACACATAACACTTATTAATCCAAGCAGTTCACTGTCACCTTCAAAAGTGCAAGTATAATTGTCATCGACCTTCTACTCACTTTAATATCGGGAAAATGTGGTCATAAATTAACTGTAAAATAAGTTGTTTACCTTTGTAAAAAAATAAAAAATAAAAAAAAATCATGAATTAGAAACTAGATATTCAGCTTGTCTGTCGTGTTTACAAGGCCATGCCTACAGTTTTTCGGTAAAACTGCTCTTTCTTCACTAGACTCCGGCTAGTAGTTCAACTTGAAAGATTAATGCATGCATTTAGTTCATATATACTAATGTCATTATTTTCAAAACAACTGCCCTTGAAACAAATTTGTGCATCAACAATGAAAATTTCTTTATGATTTCTTGGCATTATTGAAATTAAACAGAGGCCCACATGCCTTATCGTTCACCTGAGTATTAGCTAATAGTACTCGTATCACTAGTCCTAAGAGCTATGAAATCTACAAAAAATTCCTGTTCTGAATATCAAAGCTAAATTCTAATATAAAACAAGATGTGTACTTAAAACTTAAATGCCCTCGAAAATGTCAATAATAATGAAAGGCTTTACATAATATACGTAACATTGACACGATATGACCAATTTGGACCCGTCCTAGAGTCAAAATTCTGGAGTTGCAAAATTCACAATTTTGGTACAGGCCTTCCTGCTCCACATCACCATGCATTTAGTTTTTCTTACACATGTGCGGTGAGCATCGCGCTCAAAATCACAAGGCCTCTCACCTCTAATTGACGCAGATTCGAATCTCGCTCGCGCTGATATATGTGAGAAAGTTTGCCAGTTTACTTTCGGAAGGTCGGTGGTATCTTCCCGGGTACATTGTATCAGAGTTCTCTTCTCCACCAATAAAATCTGGACGCCACCAGATAACTGAAAAATTGTTTAGTGTGGCGGAAAAACAAACACAAACATGTGCGGTCATAGAGATTTTTGGCAGTTTTTGTCCCACCACCTAAGGCCCCAGAGTGCAGGAGTCTTGAAATTTAAAATGTATGTCCACTTTGTTCCCAATGATGCTTCATACCAAATTCGAAAAGAATTGGAACGGTACTTACGATTAGAAGTTAGAAATGTTCAATTGTTAACGGACAACAGAGGACTACGGTCGCATACCAACTGCAAAATTCCATTTCGTGCAAGTTTTCATAGATTAGTACCACTACGTCACTTAAATTCATTATTCTTACACAAAACGTTCAGTAAAGTAAAGAGTCATTAAAAATAACACAAAGTTCATTTAGCATCTAACCAGCACAATATCTATTCATAGATTTTCTGTGTCGAGGTTCTCTTAATTCATATGCGTGGTAGTCTGGGTCTCTTATTTCTATAATAGGTATATAGGAACAAATTCAATGTCATTTATATCTGAGTACCGCCTGAACATGAATGAAATAGAACTGCACTTGGTTCAGATCATATACAAACAGCTATTATTGCAGTTCGTGATACATTCTGTTCAAAAAATCTTTGGCCTAGATATTCTGAATAAACTTAAATATCGAGTTTTGATTTATATGAGAAAGACGTGTATTTAATCTCTTTTTCGCCGATATTATACAGATACATAGCTCGTAGCAACAAATTTGTCTATTTTGAAAATGCAAAATAAAACTGAAATGATAATAATAAAAATCCTAATTTTAAAGGCAACTCCGGTTAATGTTTTTCTTTACAGTCATATCCCATGGGTTCTTTACATTATTATCTCAGCAAGGGACCTCAATTTCTAAAGCACATCAAAGTGCAATGTCAAAAAATACATGCAAGAAATCGAATTCATTTTTGTAAATACATGAGGGTATATGAACTGCGACGCTTCACGCCGGCCGGCGAGCAGTGGTATACGTCATGTTAGCGCTTCATGAAAAGTATGCCGGCGTTAAGCGTTGCAGTTCATACTTTCATATATTTTCAAAACTGAAATTTATTTTTTACATTCATTTTTTTTCATTAATTGTCGGAATTCCCTGCCGTTGAAATAGACTTAACTTTATTTATCAAGATTCATACACGCATTGTATACAACTGCACTGCGCATTCATGAGGAAATGGTTATCAATTTTTAAATGCTATATCTGATTGAAAAAATCCATTCATAATCAGTGCTATGAATAAATAACGTTTCATGAAGACAACAATGTCGTACAACACTAACACGTATTTGATGACACGGCTTAAAACATTAAATAATATCTTATTTCTCATTGTGCAAACTGACGTCAAAACTTCGCCAAGGTTTCATCCTATCATACAATCACAGCTTGCACATGTGTTAGAGGTTTGAATAATTCACATAACATCTAACACTGCACAGCCAGTTTGTCCATTTGACACGCCCTTCCAGTTGCCACGGTTAGGTAATATACGTTTAGTTTGCATGTCTCTTAAGTATCATATCCGAGACTCGCTACTTTGGCCTACAACACTGTGATTGATTAAAAAATATCACCAAGAAAGCAAATCTTTATGAAACTGTGGTTAGAGTACAAGAGTTTCGTTGTCAATTTGGAAAAATCATTGCGCAGTTTCTAAACAGCAGAGGCACACAGAAAATGCCTTGACGTGCGGGATTCTTGGACCACGAGATTTAGTCTTTGTAGTTTGGTGGAGGCAATGAACTCCTGATTAACGACTTAACCCAGAAATCGAGATATATACATGGGGAAAAAAATAAAGACTTGCATTTAAAAGATACTGGGCAACAGTTAAGGAGTTTGTGGAAGTAGCACGTGATGTTCATCCCGGACAGGAAGTGTGGGTAGGGCGGACTAGGGGGGGTGGGTAAACGTCATGCTGCTTCCACGCTTTTAGTTAGAAACAGTGATCGTGTGGAGTGCATGCAAGATGTGTGATTGATATCCTGAAAAGTAGTAAAAGTAGGAACGAATTTGGACTTACAATAAAACTTCCGGGCCATATAGTTAAATCTCCGCGGATAATTGCCGTGTTACAATAAAAAAAAAAAAGGTTTCTCAATGATGATACATTTGTACAATCATCTAAATGTAATGTAATTTTGACTTCTTTGTCTAATTAGGGGTTAGTAGTATTTTTCCTTTAAAAATAATATGTATTAAAAGCATCATCCATACATGCTTTGTAACTCTTTCAGATTGAATTCCATTTTTTCAAATTCGTCGCTCCGATTGTCGGTGCAAATTAACTGGGTGTATTTCCCTCACTACTACACAGAAAAACATATCAATCTGAGTTACTGTTGATTTTAAAACTTCACACACACACACACAGATATTCAGGACACTTGTTTACAGATGATTCGGGTTAGACCATAACTAACAAAGATTACATGCATTGCTAGACTGAATTTATACCTACTGAAAATTGCTGGAGAAAGTAATTAATCGCCTAGAGTCCGTAAAGCGACACACGTTGTCTATGAATATAAGTACGAGTCAACTATTATACACAGTATGTAATACATATCTATATGTTCATGGAAATGTGACAATCAACAATTATATATATATATATATATATATATATATATATATATATATATATGTATACGCTAATTTTTGTTGCGTGAATGATCTATCATCGGGGAAATACTGACAGTAACGTAAAGTGAAGGCATCGACCTTACTATAGCCGGTACATATGCACGAAACTTATCGAAAGAAAACCTTTCTATGATTTGCAACTGACAAACACACACAAAACAAATCCCGATATGCATTAATAAACGCAGAGGGTCATGGCGCATGCTCCTATTGGTCTCCAAATTGGATCGACGCTTTAGGGTTATCGTTTCTAAGTACATGTGTACTCGTTTCCAGGGTCGCGCCTTCGAGCCGGTATATGAGCAGCGGTTCTCCCTTCGCTGACTGCAGTTTCCCGCCGTCGACGTGTATCAATGGCAGTAAAACCAATTCAAGGCTGTTTAAATCCCCGAAAGTTTACGAGTGGAAATATTTGGTAGAGGATTTTATAAGACCGATTTTAAAATTTAATTCATATCGCTGTCATCCAACATCGCAAAAGATATTCCTTGTATGTCTGTTGGAATACTTCCTACTGGGCTAAATTGATTGGATTAAATTTAGGATATATTTCATCTTGGACAGGTATTGGTGATTTAATTACTATAAATATATGATAATAATTGAAAGGAAGAATTTCTTTTAATGTTGTAGTCATGTCAATTTTTTCTTCTAAATTATCGTAATTTAGAGCAAGTTAAATGAAACTAGAGTTTGTGATAAACTAATCGATATTTTAATTTTCTTTACCTAAAATCGAGTAGTTCGGAATGTATATAATCTCCTCTGAATTTCGTAACTCTTCACTGTGTGAATTTATGGGACAATATATTCTAAGGACACGACTGCAATAGTTTGTCAACTCAAAACAATATAAATAAATTAAAGCTGAATCGATATTAGATATTGCTAATTAATTTCACAGGAGATCACTACGAAAGAATGAGAGTATTTATGAAATATAAATTTGTTAATTTGATTCCATAATGAAGAATATGGCGGCCACCACTTACTCTCGCCGGCTTCTGAAGCAGAGATTATCTCATCAGCTGACACAATCGCGGGAGAGCATGACAGCTCCTGCCTTGTACCAAGAGGTTCTTATTGAACCTCCCGCCCTACCAGTAACTAAACCAGCGGGACCAAAATCCTTCAGCGCCCTCCCTGGTCCTAAGTCATATCCCCTTCTTGGAGGCATCCATCATTATCTTCCTGGAGGTAAAACGAAACTATCACTGTTGAAGCTTAATACTAGTATCAGTCCGATAAATCATGTAGTTTTAAATTATAATATATTGCACACTTTAGGTCGATTTTACAAGAAGCAATTTATGGAAATGCATAAAGAATGCACGAATGAATATGGCAATATTTATCGGGAAACTGTTCTTCCCGGAATCGAGATGGTACATTTAAGTGATCCAAAGGACATTGAAGAGGTATTCCGAAGTGATGCGAAACATCCTGTACGGAAAGCTTTCTTCATGCTTGCACATTATAACAAGAAGTACAATAAAAATGCCCAAGGACTCCTTACAAGGTATTATTCTAACTATTCTTTGACCTTGTTTACAATTGCTCTGGTAAAATCCTGTTGAATTCCCCTATCCACAGACTTTAACTTTTTCTAGTCAAGGAGAAGACTGGTATGGAATTAGAAAGAGAGTCCAGCAGAAGATGCTTAGACCAAGGGCTGTGGCTTCCTACCTTCCTGAACAGTCTATAGTCGCAGACGAACTTTGGGATCACGTGATATCATTACGTAATCAAGAAAAAGAGGTCGATGATTTGCGACCGGAACTCGACAAATACGCAGCAGAATGTAAGTAAATTATATTTACCATAAATTTAATTAAAATCGTTTTCTTCTTATATTTATATTGCACACTAACTAACGGGCATTGTTTGCAGGTGTTGGTGTTGTGTGTTTTAGTAAGCGCCTTGGCGCCTTCAAAGACCTTTCTCCAGAAAGTGACGCTCGGAGATTCATTGAGGCCGTTAGCGTTGTTATGGATATCAGTCAAAAAGAATTTAAACAGCTTCCATGGTATCGGCTGTTCAAAACACCGACATTCAACAAGCTGATAGAGGCACAGAATTTTATACGAGAGTAAGTGAAAGGTCATATTTCAAGAAAAAAGATTGATTCCACGTGTCACTTTTGATTTATGATTACCCTAACTTTGGCACATGTTATAACTTACCCCATTACGAGACATTGAACTTTACCTGTTTGAATACAGTGGCGTAGCTGCCATTGACGCCAAAACGCTCAGGCGTACACATCAATTTGACCAAAAAAGAAAAAAAAAAAAGATTAACTTTTCATTTTATTATGCATGGTTTTGTAGCGAGAACAACTCATAAATGCAACCTAAAAAGTCTCAAAATCTATGAGCTTCCTGGGGCCTTGCCTTAGACCCACTGGGGGCGTTAAGACGACCCCAGCCTATTCTGGATTTGTCACTGTGCGTACACTACACTTCGAGGCTAGCTACGCCAATAGAAAAAAGTAGTTTATTGACCGTCGCATGCTTAGTTTATCTGCCATCATTTGTTGACAAAAAAAGGAGGGGGGGGGGGAGGTTCTGATCACAACTCGTGAAGTCATATTTGTTTTATCATTACTGACCGTGAACATCTGTTTTCAGTATCGCTGTAAAGTACTCTAAAGAAGCGTTAGATAAAATCGGAGACAACTCTTCATTTGATGGAGAACATGGCGACTTAATTCCCTATCTGCTGTCCAAAACTTCCCTCAGTGAGAGAGAGGTGCTGACCGTCATTTGCGAATTCATATTTGCGGGGGTAGATACAGTAAGTATATACACTGAGTTTAGTGCTGCATTGCAAAACAAATATCGCACCTCTGAAATTTCCTGGTCCATTACTTGTTTAAAAACGTATTGCTAGTACCCCGCCTACGTGCTCGATACTTACACCTTTACACAAAAATCTCACTATTATATGTTATTAGATATTTGCTAATGTCTAATGAATGATGCGTATCATAATTATATGTTTCATAAGTACATCTCGGCAGAAAAATAACGATTGAGATAAAAACTTAGGAAAATAAAATTTCACAAGATCAACGTTGTTTAAAAATAATGAAATACCCTTCTCCTTAAACCAGCCAAACTAAAGTTAAAATAGATATATATCCATGGTTTGAAAGGTAACTTGGATTGTTCTGTAAATATCCTGTGTCATTTCAGACCAGTCACCACTTGTCCTTCATCATGTACCTACTAGGAAGACATCCAGAAATTCAGGACAAGTTGTACCAGGAAATTACAAGAACTCTTGGAGATTGCGGAGAAATAACAGATTCACATATTGGAAAAATGTCCTACCTAAAAGCCGTTACCAGGGAAACTCACAGGTTGGAAGATTTTAGAAGTTAAATCTTGATATACAATGTAATTCCGTATAAATTCATGTAAATCCGCTGATTTTGAAGTGTAGGAGAGAATTCAAATGTACTCATGGACCGGAAATTCCAATTACAGGCTCTTACCGGTCGCTCCAGGAAATCTCAGGACCGCATCGAAAGACATGGTCTTATCTGGATATAAAATTCCGGCCGGGGTAAGGCGCACTACCAATAACTATTTGAATTGTAAACAGCCCAGTAGAGTGTTTCACAAAACACGTGTGTCGTCTGTAAGAACATCATTAAATGACTTCTGTAAAGTTTCAAAGTTCTAGATTTGTGACAGATGGACGCTCTAACAGACAGACGATGGACAAATTGGTTCCCGAGAATCAATGTGCTTCGCAGCTGAACACTGGAAACGAGTACATGGTCACACAAGGAAAAATATCCTAAAACTGAGAACTCAACTTCGCATAGCTAAAATGTTGTAGGTGTGACGAATGGTTGGTTAGTTGTATGCTGTTTAACGTTCTGCTCGAAAAATTTTTACAATAAGGAGACGTTACCATTGCCGGTGAAGGGCTGTAAAATTTAGGCCTATGCTCGGCGCTTACAGCCTTTGAGCATGGAGGGATCTTTATCGTGTGCCACACCTGCTGTAACACAGGGCATAGGTTTTCAAGGTTTCATCCGAAGGACCTTCCCATTTAGTTGCCTGTTACAAGAAACGGGTACCGAGAACCTATTCTAACCCGGAACCCCCACCCATCATATATATTTCTCTCTCTCTCTCTCTCTCTCTCTCTGTGTGTATGTGCGAGGTCTTCATGTGAAACCCCGTGGGGCTTCGGGTTAGATCTTCAGTACCCGTTGCTTGTCGTAATAGGCGACCAAATGGGACGATCCTTCGGATGAGACCGCATAAACCGAGGCCCGGTGTCACAGCAGGTGTGGCACGATAAAGATCCCTACTTGCTCAAAGACCATAAGCACCAACCATAGGCCTAAATTTTGCAGTCTTTCACCGGCAGTGGTGACGTCTCCATATGAGTGAAAGATTCTCGAGAGGGACGTTAAACAATATATAATCAATCAATCATCATGATATGAAGTCAAACCCAAGACTGTTGAGGGTTCTTTAGTTTATTTTGTATTGCAGTGCATCGCATTGCAACCCTGAAATAATTAACTACATCAATATTTACATTATGAGCTATAGAAAATGACAAACAAATACGAGTTCTTATAATTAAATTATAATTCCAACAAATGCATTTCTCTTTATCGTTATGAATAAGGGGCAAAGTTGACAGATCAGAAATGACTATATGTAGTGAAAATGAATGCTAAAACTAAAAATACCATGAAGCAAAAGGGTGTGACAAACAGCAGATGAACAAGGTGATCTCTAAGTATCGTTCTGCTTCACTGACTACACAAAAATAGTATTATATTTACTTCATATTAAAATCTTGGTCATTCATACAACAGGTACAACTTGCAATGCACCACGACTGGATTTGCACGCAAGACGAGCATTTTGAGGATGCTCGGCAGTTTATTCCTGAAAGGTGGCTGAGGTCGAACAAGGCCAAGAATAAAACACATCCTTTCGCTTCTGTTCCATTCGGATTTGGCCCTCGTGCATGTATCGGTAGGAGATTTGCAGAGCAGGAAAGTCACATTGCACTCATCAAGGTAATTCTTAAAACAAGTTTAATCATTGAAATCCTATTATGTTTGCTTGCTCGTCAGGACATAATTGTGTAGGTATGTAGCTATTCTGTGAGTAAACTGCTATTTTACAGCTTTTGAGAAATTACCGGCTAGAGTATACCGGAGAGGAACTGCAGAAAGAATGCAGCATAACGTACATGCCCATGAACAAAATGACCTTCCGGTTTCACGAGCGATGATCCGCTGATATCAACGACAAACTAGCGATACAGATGTCACTAGTGACTGGACAGTAAGGGAACAGCCCCAGGCACCCAATAGCTGGTCACAGCCCCAGGCACCCAATAGCTGGTCACAGCCCCAGACATCCAATAGCTGGTCACAGCCCCAGGCATCCAATAGCTGGTCACAGCCCCGGGTACCTAATATCTGATCGACGCCGAGAAAGTGGTATATAATGGGCAATAGTATTTAATACAGCAACCTACGATTTTGACAACAGAACAATAAACATTTATATTTGTAACGCAATATATGTATTTGTGCATGTCTGTATATTTTGCAATAATTCTATCTACTTATTCATTTATTCCTAACATTGAATAAAATTACTTTAAAATATATTGAATGCGTTTACGTTTCTGAAACCACTTGCTTTCGTTGAGAAACAGGCATGGTAAATCAACTTGTTAGCTACAAGGTCACAAGGCCAGCAGTCAAACTAAACGTTTCAACGCCTCCTGCAGCAAGAAAAAGTCTCATCCTTGAGATGCACAACGTTGCCTTCTAATGACAAACTTTGGCGAAGAAACAGTTACCATATCACGGTCTCGGGTCTTTCTATCCTGCTCTACCGGGCGATGATTAGCTGTCGGTCATTAAGAGCAAACAAATTAACAAAAAAAAGAGAGACCTTGTAAATCGCCAACTGAATAATACATTCCATCGCTTAGGATGGGTGCCCGTTCGTGTGCTTGTTAACGCTGCTAAAGTTCGTATTGAGGAAAATAAACGATACAATACTGATATAGTCGATCAAAGGTAGTGTCCCGTCATCCCCCCAAGGTACTATATTTGGACGATATCGTCTGAAAATCTGTAGGTCAAAATCTGGTCACTTTAAGAAGGTTGTAATTTCAGCCTGTTAAAAATAGTCCTGGTATTGATGTGGTTAAACTACATTCTATATATAGCTTATACAAACCCTGGCCTATTCAATAAAGGTCAATTTGCTGATCTACTTCCCCATATTTTATAAAGTAGTCCGAGGACACACTGGGATGAATGTGATTATATTGACCACGGGTTTGTAGATTAACCTGCATGTAGCAGGATGTCCATTCTCAAGCCATCCGCCTCGGTCCTTCCTATCGATGTATTGTCGAATATACATTCTTTCTAAGTGCAAGTCGGGCAATTTACAGATCTGCACATCTAATGGAAAAATTAATTAGAAATTAATTATTTTGAATTGAAGTATTTTGTTTAGTGAAGTGACATATTAGGCTAAATTTATCTCTTAAATAATTAAGCTAATTTATGTTTATTTCTTAGCAAGAAGTTCGTTGGAAGAGCAAATTTAACTTTTGTAGTTTGTTTGATTTACGTCCCATTGAGAATTTTTCACTCATTTTGAGACGTCACCAGCTGTACATAGGTGATGTACCATAAATTTAGACTTATGCTGAGCGCTAAGGGCGGCGGCAGTGAGGCTTTCTTAACGTGCCAACGACTGCCCCGTTTTTAAAGGTTATATCCGAAAGAACTGTGGCTCAAACTTATAAATGCCGAGAGTTTGGTGAAGGGCAATCACTACCTGTTTACGTTTTAGGTTTGAAGCGGCCATGTCACGAACAGGACTCGAACTCACGACCTCCCATTTACAAAGGGAACGCCGAAGCGGGAAAGAATGCACTTCAAAATGTTATACTCTTTAAAATTCCTTACACAAATTTAAAATATATCATAAAACTATATGTACATTATCTTTGGCAAATATATTGGGATTTCTATGACACAAGTAAACTTTATTCTACTCAAAAGAAGTAACGAAATGCCAGGACGAAGATATTATTACATTTGTTTGTTTATTTGTTTGTTTTACGTCCCGTCGAGAATTTTTCACTCATATTGAGACGTCACCAGCTGTAGGTGAAGTACCACAAATTTAGACCTATGCTTAGCGCTCAGGGCCGTAGCAGTGAGGGTTCTTTAACGTGCCAACGCCTACCGTGACACGGGACCTCCGTTTTTAAGGTTATATCCGAAAGACCCGTGATTCTCACTTCTAAATGCCGAGCGTTTGGCGAAGGAGCAATCACTACCTATTTTTCATCTTAGGTTTGACGCGGCCATGGCACGAGCGGGGCTCGAACGCACGACCTCCCGGTTACGAAGCGAACGCTCTAACCACTGAGCTACCGCGACCGGTATATTATTACAAGAATACACACTGGACATTCAAAATCGACACATTCTTATTTACTGAACAGGGAACTTCAACCCGAATCTTGTGACTGTCCATTAACTATACATCGCATTCTTTTGGAAGGTAGTGATTTTACACCCATACGAAAAAGACTTTTTAATAAGGTGCAATCAATGCAAGAACTGTTTACAAATATTGGCAATCATATTATTACACAATATTTACAGGAATGGGATTTTTACAGAAAAATCGGAATACCTTTTTATAATATTTTAGGAATGAAGCTAATTTTGACCTATGTTATACGATATCATGTAACTTGGTGCAGTTTATGCTTTATAATCTGCGAAGCGAAGGTCAAAATTAGCTTCATTCCTTATAATTTAATTTAAAAAGACAAAACTACATTGTACAAGTCTTAATTTATGATTTAGATGTAAAATAAATGCTTGCAATGCGCAATGAATCGCTTAGCAACTTACTGATAAAGTGTCCAACGTGAAAGAAGCCATTTTGGTTCTTCGCATAACTGATTGATTGATTGATTGAAACATGTACTTTGTTCATGAAATTTGAAAACGTAAGGTTGAGTTTGCAACGAATCTTGATAACAGAAGATGTGTGTAGGGTCCATATTTAGGCCTGATGTTTTCTTCGCAGCCCAAGATAAACTTTGGACTAGCTCTGACAGAAAGCGAAAGTTTAGATCTGGCATCACACAAAATACATCACGTAGAAAACCAAAAGTGCAATAGAATTGGCAATATAAACATTTTTGATTTCATAAGTTTTAAACTACCTTATGACTCACCATAGCATGCAATAAAATCCAACATAGTAAAATATGTAAATAATTCACGGCTCTATGTCAATCGATGGGACATGACGTCATGTAATACACATTTTGTAAGACATGACGTACCTTGGTACTTAGATAGGCAGATGAAGTTCTCTCTCTCTTTTTCTTTCTTTCTCTCTCGTAAAAATATTTTTCACAATGAAACCGCAAACTTTGCAAATACTTGATTACCATTATTTCGCATACGATATCGTTGTGTCAGAATTTGTACAGAATTTTTATTACTGTTTTGTGTGTCGTTACTTGTAAGAAATGAAATCATGAAAAAAATGTGTTTAAACAAAATGCATTTTATTGTGCACTATTTTCAATTCATAGAAGCCTTACAACTTTACAGAGCTATAATTGTAAAAAGTAGTGCCGTCTTCGTTGTCAAGGGAGCGTCTCCCCATACCAAGTTACATTATACGATATAAACAAAAATTTTTCAGAATACTCAGCCAATCAAATTGCGTGTTACAAGTAAAATTAAATTATAATTACTTATATATACAAAATGATATGTATCTTATACCTGTTTACGTTTTTTAAGTTTTATGTCCGTCGGATGAGACGTTAAAGGGTGCCCTGTGTCAAGGATCATAACCCCCTTGACACGCAAACGATTGTTTCACTGATTTTTTTTAAAAAAAAGAGTAGGCTCACAGGAGGCCATCCGGGAAATTTCAACTTTCGCAACCAAACATGTTTCCGTTGCATTGGTTGGCCGCTGTGGCATGACCGAGATATTGCTAACGCGGCGTTAAACTGTAAACAATCAGTCAATCGTAGACGACCTTTTAAAGATAATTCGAAATATATAATGATGTATTTAAGTACGCGTTTATTAACTTTATTGCCAATAACTTATTATCCGTCATTATCTGAATTTATTGACACCTCTATTAGGTGATAACTCGAACAGTTAGTGATGTGATCAAAATAAGATGATAGATCAAATCGCGTACTCGGTAGTATATTGGCAGTCACTGAATCTGTTTTGAAATTATCATTGCTTTCATCGTAGACAACGAATACATGTGTGTTGCAAACTAGTTCGATCCGGTATTTTAGTACCACCTGTCCGCATTATCACTACCAAATATTGAGCGTTACCAATGTCAAAGGGTGTATTGGCTGTTCCGTTTAAAGTAAGGAAGCACTTGAGCCGTTGTTTTAAAATGAAATAATGGTGGATTTATTAGTTTTGACATTATTGACAAAATTAGTAATGCTGATGTTATGGAATATTTGCATTAATTAACCTCTGCTAGCACCATTAGAATTGCCCTAATTTTGAGACAGAAAACTAACATTGAAACAGAACAAGATAAACATTACTAACTTGCAAATGAGAAAGCATTTCTAGCATTTAAGGTCAGCAATTCAGCATTCATGCTTAAACAGAAATAAGTCCCTGAGCTGTACACACTGAGTAGAATATTTCACATTACATGTATAAAATGTTACAGAGGGTAAGGCATGAGTATAATGACATTTCCGCGCTACTCTGAGTCTGCATTACACAGCGTGCATTCCCCATGTGAGGTGTATAACGGTGTTACCTGTATATTTACCTCTTCATGTCCTTTCGCATAAAAGGTTGATACTTGCCTTTGCCAGTTCTGTCGGGCTGTAGTAACTCTTTCAATCTCCCCCAAGTCCTGTAGTGATGGTGGTTTTCCAAATCTCTTTTGATCTCCCTCTCCCTCCTTTTTCATCACTAGGAGTCCACTTTAACGCTGCTTTGCTTATTTCACCATTGTCATCCATGCTGAAATGTCTGTTTGATAACAAATACATGTACACCGAACATCTGTATATTCAAGCAATGGTCGAATGTTTGTAACTGAAAAGTATTCTTTAACTAAGGAGGTTCATGACTAATTATACAGTAGAACATCCTAAGAATAATAAGCCTTTACATCCCCTATCATAAATAACTTGCACATAAGATGACCAATCACCATCTGGCTGAAATAAGGGACCAAAACGTGTATGTTTACTGATTTAGTAATTTGATTACCATGGTTACCAAATGTGATTGTGAGATGTCCTACTTTCTTTTGGGTGAAATCATTTGTTTATTAGGGTTGAAATCACAAGCCTGTTGCTTAGACGTGATTATGTTTTTCACAAGTTCCAAATCCGATAAAAAGGATTGAGTTAGACGTACGGATTTTTAAAAAAAAAATTGTCTACAACTTTAAATTACATTTCTCTTTGATAATAATATGTACTCAGAGTTTTATGCCAAGTTTTACTCATAAAATTTTTATGAAAATTGAAAAAAAAAAAATGTAACGAAAATATTGCATTCTGAGATTTTCGATTGATTGATTGTTTTACGTCCCGTCGAGAATTTTTCTCTCATAATGAGACGTCACTACCTGTAGGTGAAGTACCACAAATTTAGACCTATGCTTAGCGCTCAGGGCCGTAACAGTGAGGATTTTTTAACGTGCCAACGCCTACCGTGACACGGGACCTCCGTTTTTAAGGTCATATCCGAAAGACCAGTGATTCTCACTTCTAAATGCCGAACGTTTGGCGAAGGAGCCATCACTACCTATTTTTCGTCTTAGGTTTGACGCGGCCATGGCACGAGCGGGGCTCGAACTCACGACCTCCCGGTTACGAAGCGAACGCTCTAACCACTGAGCTACCGCGACCGAAGTTTCCCATTGACCTTGCATATAACCTTGACCTTACCTTGGAAATTAAATAGGAACTATTATAATTGTGCAAAGTATCACGCCTACACCTCTGATCAAATATGGATGAAAACCGTTGCTTTAGTAATTCTTGTCCATAAAAAATATCCCCTCCGTTGATTTGAGCTTTTCCACATTAACCTTCCAATCCAAATAAACCAAGAAATTTACAAAAGCATTTATTTCTGCAAGTCTCTATATAAATAGAGGTTAAATAAAATATTCGGAGTTACCTTTCAGTCACCTTGGCATTCAACATTAAACTAATAGGAACAGATTGATTGATTGATTTATTATATATTGTTTAACGCCCCACTCGATAATTTTTCACTCATATGGAGACGTCACCATTGCCGGTGAAGGACTGCAAAATTTAGGCCTATGCTCGGCGCTCAGGGCTTCTGTGCAGGGAGGGATCTTTATCGTGCCGCACCTGCTATGACACGGGACCTCGATTTTTGTGGTCTCATGGAAAGGACCACGCCATTTAGTCACCTCTTACGACAAGCAAGGGGTACTGATGACATATTCCAACCCGGGTCCTCACGGGAATAATAATAGGAAATGAAATACAAAACATCAGTCTTGAGTTTAAGATGAAATTGGTTGTTTGCGTTTAATTTTGATACTCGCAAGTGTTATATCATGTAAAACCAATAACTTTATTCATACTGGTTTTGAAGTCAAAACATACAAGATCATCGTAACTGGACTAGAGCGTTCTATTCAATAAACGTCTGTGAGAATGCTATATATCTTTTGATATATTTAATATTGCAATATGTCCGTTTATCCAGAATCTCTTACACTCGTTTGTACCAAGAAAATCGGTAGCTGTTGCTCGGAATTTTTATTGAACATATTAGTTTCAAGGATCATATAAAATCAGTGATTTTGTAGGTCTTAGCTATTCGTCGTGTGCATCATACCAATGTGCCAATTTTGAAATTTCAGTCAACCAGAAATGTGTATGCAGCTTAGAAGAATAAATGATATGACTTGCACAATTAACGAAAATGGCAAAGTGAAGGTGAAATATTTTATTACACGACATTTTTTGAAACTACGCAGTAAGAAAATGGTGAGCGATTACATAATACACATGTAGTTTTATATATTTTTCGGTTTTTAAGATGCAATGTTATACCTTTCTATAGTGTACGTAATGAAATAATTTCACAGAGAAACATACGTCGTTTATTAATACTCGATGTGCTATTGGTGGCAAAACAAGGACGCTATTGTAAATTGTACAATCGCATTGACAGCTGATAGAAAGGCCTATATGTTTTTTTACACATAATAATCATAATGCAGCGTCATTCATACTTTTTAATTTTCAATGAAATTCATTTTTGATAAAGCTTGTTTACCTAAACAAAAACCTGAAAAGGTTGGAACACGGTAGTAAGAGTTATCTCATCTTGCGGGAAAAGCTTTTGTTTGCACACGCACGTTAGGACAAAAGCTACAAATTTTGACGTATGGCGCTTAGGGCCATAGTTGTAAGGGTCCTTTATCGTGCCATGCCTACTGTGACTCTTAAGCTCCGTTTATGTGGTCGTATCTAATGTCGGGCGCAGGGATCGGGAATCGTACTCGGGACCTCCCGGGGTGTGCACTCTAACCACTAGGCTACCGCGACCGGTGGGGAAAAGTTGCAATGATTATGACTCAAACTCTCCCGTGGGGATCCGGGTTAGAATAGATCCCCTTGCTTGTCGTAAGAGGCGACTAAATGAGGCGGTCCTTCGGATGAGACCGCAAAAACCGAGATCCCGTGTTACAGGAGGTGTGGCAGGATAAAGATCCCTCCCTGCGCAAAGGCCCTGAACGCCGAGCATAATCCTAAATTTTGCAGCCTTTCACCGGCAACGGTGACGTCTCCATGTGCGTGAAAAATTCTCGAGCGCGACGTTAAACAACATATAATCAATCAATCAATGACCCAAACTCTGACAGACATGGCGTCATGGACATTATAAATGGTTCATATAATGAAGAGACGGATTGAGCGTCTAGTTAGTCTGAAAAGAGAATGAGCTTGCGTATGCACAATGTAACATTGGTTGGTTGTATATTGTTTAACGTTCCGCTCCAGAATTGTTCACCCATATGAAGACTAAACTAGTTCCCCGCTGATTGGTGCTACATGAAAGAAGCGAGGTTAGTAGGGTACCAATTTATTTGAAGACATCACCGTTGCCGGTGAAGGGCTGCAAAATTTAGGCCTATGCTTACGGCCCTTGAGTAGGGAGAGATCTTTATAATTATCGTGCCACACCTGCTGTGTTAAGGGGCTTCGGTTTTTGCGGTTTCACCTGAAGGACGCTCCATTTAGTGGCATCGTACGATAAGCAAAGTATACTGTGGACCTATTCTAACCCGGATCCCGACGTAATGTTAAAGAGGCTAAATGTGGTAGGCGAAGGATTTACTGAAGTTTATTTATAGAACCTGGTTAGTTTATCTATTGTTGGAATATCAAACTAAAGTAAACATGTTGCTGTCGATGAAGTAGCGAGTTGTGGTTGATTTAAAAATGTTTTAAACTTAAGATAAATTAGTAGATAAATTAGTAACATTAGTAGTAGATTAATGATTATAAGCTACTGTCTGGTATGTTTGAAAAAAAAAAACAAACAAAAAAAAACAAACAAACAAACCAAAAAACAAAAAAAAACATGTCAGAACCTCATTATAAAGGGTTTATTATTTGTTATGAAAACAAAGATTGAGGTAGGTTATTGTTTACAAAGTTTTCAAAATATATGGTGATCGATCTAAGTGTTTTATATATTACATTAATGTTTAGGTAAAACGTACCATTTAGAAGTTAAATTTGTGACTGTGCAAAATTCTGATGCTTTAAATCTCAAAATTTAAAATAGTTCGCTGGTTTATTCGTGAAAAGAAAAAAGACTCGAGTCTTTGTTTACATAACACAGAGTTAAGACTAAAATATTGTTCTTATTCTTGCAATCTGAAGTTCGAAATTTTAGTTGGCAACTTTAAATCACTCATATTTTTAATGTTTAACATTAAAAATGAAAAATATGGGGTTTTTTTCTTCAAAAAACGTGAATCAGTCCATTTAAAGGAAAGGGTACACGAACTTGTGAAAAAGGTGAAGTAAATGAAAAAGAGCAGAATACATAAGAAAACCCAAATGGAGATTAAACAGAATGTTTACAGCTGTTGTTAGATAATATATCACTTTTAAAAACGAAACTTCATTTTAAAAATTATCATTTTCCACCATCTTACCAAGGTTTATGTCCCCAGCTTTCGTCATAGCTACTGGACCCAGTTGCACAAAAGGTCTTAAGTTTTACTTTATGTTAACTTGCCATGAACTCTTTACATTTATATAACATAAACTGAACGTTAATTGTCTGTTAAACTCACTGGGTCGAGGACATTTTATTCGTCTGTACACTAGTTCGTCATAAGAACCTGGACTGTTCTTTTGAAAATATTTTTATCTCTGGTACGTGAATGATATTCATAACGCATAAATCAGTGCAGGACGGTTACATGAAATGTGGAACGACATTTCTCAGAGAGAAATATCCGTAATGAGGTGACGTGTGTGATAAATCCACGAGTGTCGCCATGGTCATTCACACACAGCACCAGTAAAAGTTTGAGTTCCTTTCTAGCATCACATTGAAACCACACTACTTGTTCCACATCTTAGTACATCATTTTCAGCTCTTCTTCAGTTTGCTGGGTTTTCTTTGTCCGAGTGAGAAAATTTCTTTGACGATTTCTCTTAATGACATCAATCATCATAAGTAAGCCGGAAGTGAAGAATGAAGCTCCGAGTAAGAGAATTGAATTGTTGTAGCTTTGTGAGATGTCAGCGATCATACCTGGATGTGGAAACAAAGGTTTAGAAACAAGGATTGAAGTAGACAGTAAAAGAAATTCTTGCCTTTAATATTTTAAGATCGAGACAAATAATCCAGCATTTTCACGAGAGATTAAAAAATTGTAAAACAAAATTTATTATACTTTTGAAAAAGGATGTAACGATATTTGTACAATATATTTAACTGAAACCAGAGGTGCCATAGTCACCTGATTATTAACTGTATGCTTAAAAACCAATTCTGACCCCATCCCATCCTTAGGTCAAGTAATACCATAAAATATTCGTAACTATGATTGAATATTTCAAGGTACAACTCCTATAAATGGTAGTACCTTTACACCATTCCATCACTGGGATTACTTCAAACATAAATTATGTATACCTAACTCAGTATTAGAAATATCAAGCTAAAACATAATATATACCCCATGCTATTAATTATGTACTAAACTCGGTTTAAAGGATGTATACAGGTAACGAACAATATACAGCCAGACAATATTACAAAACAAGAGGCCTATGGGCCTTAACGGTCACCTGAGTATCATGTGCCGATCTGCATATACCAGGCATTATATATAGCAAGTAAATTGGTCATAATTTCTTCATAATTAATTGATCCCATGGGAATCCGGGTTAGAATAGGTCCTCAGTACTCCTTGCTTGTCGTAAGAGGAGACTTAATGGGGCGGTCCTTCGGATGAGACCGCAAATACCGAGGCCCTGTGTCACAGCAGGTGGGGCACGATAAAGATCGTTCTATGCTCAAAGGCCGTAAACGCTGAGCAAAGACCTAATTTTGCAACCCTTCATGATTGAGATATTCTGGAGCGGGACGTTAAACAATATATAATCAATCAATCAAAATTAATTGTCAATGATTGGCGAGAAGTGACTAAACAGATACTGTAGTATCAGCCCATGTAAAACAATATAAAATCACGTATGTAGTTCTTCTGACCTGTTCAAATCCCTTAAACATATCTAGTTTGCAATCACAGAACTCAATGGTTTTCCAAATAATTACAGGACGTGATTTTCCTACAGACCCCCCCCCCTCCCTAGAGAAATCTCTATAAGTAATGAGGAAGGAAGAAACTTTGCAGGAAATCTTAGTAAAACTTAGGGACATTTGTATAATTTCTAAGATAAAATATGTTGGCGAACTAACTTAGTTGTTATCATAGCAAGGTATTTATGACGTTAAGGCACTATATTTATTAGAAAAAAGTTACTCATCATTTTCCTCTACAACATGTACAATAGTTAAAACCTTGCGAAAAACTTGCTAAGTTTTGCCCATGTGGCCTATTTGTAGAATTATTATATAACTAAAACACCAGTGTGAGCTATCCATCTGGCTACCGGTATTTGTTCCAAGCCCTCAAACAAATGGATTAATGTACAGTTCATTGTCGTGCTTGCATGGCATCTTGTTATTTGATAGACATTAAAGTGTTCACCTAGTTTTTATTACATTTATGACAACTTATTTACCAATACCAGCAATATAGGGAGCTGGAGTGGCACTTTTGATTTTAATTGAGGATAACGCGGGAAATAAACTGAAGGTACTTTTATACTTTATATAAGTCATCACTTGTATATATACATAAGTGCCGTATTTCATTTTAGTGTACATATCACAGGCGCTCGACGTTTTAAATATCAATAATGAAAAAAAATGTCTTCCTGTAAACAAACTATTCACAAGGTATATCACGCCGCTTGGTTTTCAGTTTTACCAGCTGCATTGCTTGCAATTTTCGGCGAAAAGTTTGATATAATATCATACTGGACTCCTACCGTTTAGAAGCAACTCTGTCAAGGTCTTACCTCTCGCATCGTCATGGTGAACTGGAAATAAAGTCGATTTACCGGCTATAATCAACCGTAAAACATCGTCCTTTGCTTTTCACATGCGAAAAATTGGTAAAAGGGGGACGGAAGTTGACGTAATATCGGAATAGCCCTTTTTTCATTGGTCGATAGAATTAAAAATAGTAAATATGATAATTAGCAGTAAATTCAAATATGTTCTAGATCATGTAGATAGCGAAGTAATGGATCTTGAACACTATTCTTTTGGCCTATACTTTTTTTAACGCAAACATAACATCACTTATTCATATATTTGTTGTATCAAAATTACTTGAAATTAATACGGAAATTTCCAATCGAATTAACACCCATACACACGTATGATATATGTGGGCATACTCTCAAACGGTCAACGTGACATTGCTAAATCCAGATGCTCTCTCCTGCTTGTCTATAAATTTTCAGTGTTGGCACAAAGAGTGACAAACCTTTGTTGGTTAGAGTCGAAACAAAAAGGGGGTATTTCTAATGTTGATTTGGATTTTGGCATTGCGATAGATTTACTAAACTTCCCGTGTCAGCCTGCCACAAAACCAAACAACTGCGCCCGAATTTTATTGTTTGTAGGGCTACACACTACCCTACATTCAGTGGCACCCCCTTTTCCCCGCACAAACATCAGAGGGTACATCAGCAAGGCAATTTTCATTTGCATAATTATGTCAACTTCCGTCCACCTTTTACCAATTTTTTTTGCATTTGTGAAGCAGTAGACGATGATTGACGGTTGATTTTAGCCGATAAATGGAATTTATTTCCCGCTCACAATGACGATACGAGATGACCTAGACAGTGTATTCTATCGAACATATCTCCGCAAATTACAAGCGATGCAGCTGGTAAAAAAGAAATCCAAGATGGTGATATACCTTGGTAATAGATTGTTTTGCAGGAAGAAATTCTTTTTTATTATTTGTATTTAAAACGTCGAGCCCCTGTGGTACAGATATTCGTGGTGACCATGTACATCTATGCCATGTGCCCTTTTTTCGATCTCAATAAATATTTCAGAAGCAACCAACAACTAATTTGTTCTACCACAAACGCTATTAGATCTAAATTATTCAAATGCTTAACTAAAATATCATATCGCCAACTTACCACTTTAACATTCAACGGGCGACATAAAGTGACCAACCAAGGTGGCAAAGGTTCCTGTTTACTTACAATCTATGTTCGAAAAAAAATTCCCGCCATAAAAATATGGCTATTCCCGCCACAAAAATATTATGGCTAAGTGCTTTATCATAGATTATACCTCATTTACTTTGACCAGTATCAAAGAAAAGATAATTCATATAAAACTAATCACACTGAAACAATTTGATACACGACATAGAGTACATTTTCCTACGAAACGTCTCGTTTTCACCACTTGAAATATCGAACCCGAACTCAAATCCTATTGCAAAAGCAAATACTTGAAATGTATTTTAGGTCCTCGTTTGATCAAATACAGTATACCTTTATCATATAATGAGACGGGTTCAAAATAATTATATAGTGTTGATATAACATACATTATGTAAACTTTTTCATCAGTATGGGCACTCTCAGGGGTATTTGTCTTTTAAAAATATATCTTGTTTTTTACCCCTGCTGAATATTAGATTTTAGCTTAGATATGCAGAACAGGAAATTCAGTATTGATTTCATTGCCCCTGGGGCTAGTGATACGTTTAACTAATGCTCAGGTGACCAGTAAGGCCTGTGGGCCTATTGTCTTAATTATCTCCCCTTGAAATTGTAATCCCCTTCATCAACGGATGCTTCGTGGCAAGCTTGAAACAAAATGATTCAGTGTTTTTGGAGATGAAGATGAAAAAGTGAAAGTTCACGACGACAGACAAAACGGATGCCTGTTGAATGACTCAGGTGACCTAAAATGGACTAGATCAAGATAAACACAAGTAATGTTTTCCATAGATATTCGCTTATTGTAATATGCACCAAATTCCCACCGTCTATAGTATCTACCCTGGAGTAGATGATGTAGTACAATGCATTTCATTTAGACTGGCAAGGGCAAATAACTCATAAATTCTAATCCAAGTATTATTATTTTCAGTGGCACTGTGTGTGTTTACTTACCAAATATGGGGACAGCTACAGCTATTGAAATAGCACCGCATAGATAGGACAGGCTGAGTGTTGATCCCAAATTCTTCAGTCCACAGCTCTTAACAAGAATGGGTGGCATCAAAACAAAATTCGCTCCTGGAACGCCACCAATAATTGCTGCATATCCATACAGGAGCCATAAATGATTTGTAAAACTGACAATGATGGTGGCAAAACCTCCAACAAAGGCAGTAACACAATACACTACAGAAGGAGACACGTGATCTGCTAATGCACCCCACAATATTCTACAAATTATTTCTGCTACAGCGAAAATTGTCATAGCAATAACGATGGAGGTGTCTTCAAAACCTCTACTTTTGATAAACGGGGGAAATAAGAAAAAGTGGGCGACATACCCAATCTGGGCCCAAGCAAAAGAAGAACACTCTAAGATAAAGGAGACATTTTGATATAACAACAAACAGGTCTTGAAGATTTTCCGAACAAAATCGAGACAAACACTATGCGAAGAACTCTGATGTAAGGTTGGATCAAGACGAGTTTCCTTTTCCTTAAGCAGTTTGGGTTGTCTGATCAATAAGGCAGCAACACAGTTATTTAACAAGATTCCGCTGATGAGCAGTAGGCAACCCTTTAGACCATATTCATCGAACAGACTTTTATATAAGTACTGAAACAGAAACAATCCCACACCACTAGCTGAAGAGAGGAATCCACTGGCCATAGCGCGACGCTTTTCAAAGTAAAAATTCAAGACCGTAGCGGCAGGAGAAATCAGAAGTCCAAAACCAAATCCTACAACAGATAATGAAAGTTTTAACATCTGGCGTACATGTACTGTAAACTAACGTTTTATTCGCGTGTGATAAAATTTTGCGAGACATTATGAAGTCCGTAGATAATAATTGTTCTTTTCCATGATATTGCTTTTCTTTAAAATTAAACAGGCTTGGCATGTGGCCAATGTTCAGAGAGAATGGTTTTATGCCTCAACGAATCAAATGCCATGTTGGCCATATTAAAAATTAAATCGCCCCAAAACGTAAAATATCAAACTCATCTGATTTAATAAAATCGTTCTGAAGAAAAATATTGAAACTGATAATGGATAAAGGAATGTCAAATGGAGTCTTGGTTTTTGGTTGTTTGTGTTACGTCCCGTCAAGAATGTTTTCCAACTTTATGTGAAGTTCCACAAATTCAAACCTATGCTAAGCACTCAAAGCCCTAGAAGTGAGAGTTCTTTAACGTGCCAACGCCTGCCGCGACCCGGAGCATGCATTTTTTAAGGTTCTATCCTCAAAACCCGTGATTTTCACTGTAGAGACATTATTTGTCGAAATGCGCATCTGGTGCCGTTTATATTTTATATTACAACCACTAGATAAAAAAAATACTGTAATAAAATTAAGAAATGCATTTCAAGATTAAGGATTTTCTCCCTCTTGCATAGCTCTGATCCTTTGCCGGATTTGGCTCCAGTATTTGATATTTTTGGCTCTTTCAGTTCTTCCCAGTTTGTTCTTATTTCGAATTTCCAACATTTTTGATTTGAGCATCACTGAAATGCGCATCTGATGCATCAAAATTAGTACCGTTTACGTTTTATATTCTAAATGCCGAGCGTTTAACGAAGGAGCAATCACTACCTGTGCTTACGTCTTAGGTTTGACGCGGCCATGGCACGAACTTAGACTTCGCGGTAACGAGGCGAACGCTCTACAACCGAGCTTCTAAAACAGTTTTTATCGTGAATTTACAGAATGCCATTCAGAAAAAAATATTTTACCTGTAATGAGCGAGTAGGTAACAAACATGATGTGTAGTTTATTAACAAACACACTGAGGAAAATGCCCAGAGACTGTATTATTCCACCGAAAAACAGGACCTTTCGAAATGTTGTCCTCTCACCCAAGGCACACCCGAACACTCCTACAAAAATATTTTGGCGAGTGAATAAACTTTGCTTATGTTCTGGTTGCTCTGAAGTGTATGAAAGTTGAGGAAAAAAATATTACGAGTCTCTATTTCGATATAAAATGTCTACGTAACCCGTGAAACCCAATACTAATGTCGCCACTGATCCAATCAAAGAAGTGATTCCTGCTCCACCATTATAAACTGTTAATAATTTCACCAACAGCATTCCGTAGGACTTCAACAAACCAAACGCCAATATATGAATGCAGCAACATGCTACAGTGGATAAACAGTTGGACACAAATGGAAGTTAAATTATATAGAGCAGTACGCACCCCAAACAGAACAGTAATACTGATACATTAACATAAATTCGTGCAAAATCCCATAATACTGACCTGACAATACAACCCAGGAGTAACCAGAATCCATTGCACTAAACGGTAAATACAAGAAGACACCACAATTATGCATCATCATGTTCACATAGTGTGGAGTAGATTTTATTAATGGATGAACTCATGTTTCCTGGACTCTTTTGCATTTGACCTTGTCGTGTATGGGAAGACTGAGATTATCTATTGTGCTAAGGTATAGTGCCTTGTAATATCCTTCCACTGGTAACTACGATTAAAATGGAAATGTCGTTTTTCTTGAAAACATCTAGTTTCTGGCAATCGAACGTTTAACTTCATATAATGCCTAAAACAAACCTGGTATCTCAATCCAAATGACATGTTCCGTCTAATATATGTATACATTCATTACGAATTTCATTTAGCAATGTGTATTCATCAAACTAAACTACATCTTCGCTAGCCAAGGGGTTACCATCCGCTCCTCTTCTCTACAACCCTTGGCTGCGTTAACACAACTTTCGTAGCTTTGAGCGGCGTCCTCTAGCGGTTAGAGAAATCAAACTCTATTTGGATTACATCATGTTCAACCAATGAAATGCAAGTTGTCCACTGCACTCATTAAAATACAGACAATAAGTTAGTTAATGGAGTTGCTGGTATTGTATGCCATCTCTAAAGAGATGTATTTTCTGTCAAATTCAGTAATTTTCAGATATAACGATCACAATAACCATTTCAGTCATGCCGTACGCACCATGATTATTGATAATATAGAACTAACAAGTTATTGTTTGGCATGCTTGCCATGGCCATTTATTCAATCACAATATTCACCAATTCACAAAATATGCGCCGATCTTTCACTCGACATGGCAGCATATATACACACAATTCCAAGCAAAAGAAAAGCCATCTTGACCCATGGGCCTGGAAAATAACAGTTCCCAATGGAGATGACATTCTACATGCAAAGTTCTACCATAAATAATTCATCAATACTTTTCATACATCTTAAACGTTATGTTCCAATCACTAGCGCATAGTTCCCATGAAAACTTGAATACAGACGATACATGGCTAAGACGCTGAAAATAGACATTGACAACGACAGCAGAATACTGATCCTCACACAAATGTTTTACCAATACAGAACGCTTTCATTACAATAATAAAGGGAAATGGGTGGGAGGGTATCAAAGTTAAAGCAATATAAGCTGCCAAAATTGCAATTTTTTATAGTGGCATTAAAAGAGGTTAAATGAACGTTGATATGATTGAAAAAAAGAACTGCATCGAATTTCCTCTCTTATGCATCGTTTACACACCTTTACGTGATGAAAAATATATTCCTCAACATTCCGTTTGACCCTAACAACGGCAGCTGATTAATCGTCGGCGACAATCCCGAAGATAACCGATGTTGACACGAATGATTCTGATGCTGATCGGGGTGGATCGGTTGTATCCGGGTCATTAAGATATGGACGGCGAGGTGAGATAAAATTCTGGTTACCATCATTATTTTGGCATTGTTAACGATGTTATATGTTTTTATATCTTTTTCGTCCCGAATCAGTCAAAGGCAGCTTTCTCCCTCGCTTCGAACCTTTCGTGTCAGACATCTTTCGTGCTTACCGGAAATATTGCGCTTGCGCATTTGATTTTGCCGAATGAGTTCAACTTTAGGTCATTGCATACGGAAATAATGTCGGAAAAATTAAGGTACGGGAAGACTTCATTTCAACTGTCCAACAATTTTTACATTTAATACAAAAAATACAACATGTCAAAAGTTTAATCGATAAAATCAGGTATTAGAAGGTAGATGTTACAAAATTTCGATTAAATTTTAGGGACCCCAAAATAACAATTTTGACAGCTTATATTGCTTTAAATCTCACCTCTCAGCTTTATGACGATCGGAAAAGGAAGTTTCCTCCGAGAATGTAAAAAATCCGTAGTCAAGAGATGCAAGAGTTATGGCTTGCTATGGTAAAAAAAAATATATACACATGCACACATATACTTAAAATAACTTGGTTTATCCAGAGAAGATAAACCGTATTAATGGTAAATAAATGGCTGCTCCTGTATAGGTGAATTCTCCAAACATAAAGCATGTTTGGCCAAAATATCCAGTTAAATTTGCTTGCAGTCTACCTATACATAAATTCTAAGGCAAGTCAATTCCGTATCTGGTGATGGACTGCCGCAGTACACAATATGCAAGACAAAAACAGGTAGAGGTCGTCTACAGGTGTAGCTCGTTTACAGGTGTAGGTCATCTACAGGTGTAGCTCGTCTACAGGTGTAGCAAGTCTACAGGTGTAGCTCATCTACAGGTGTAGCTCGAGCGGTCTCAGCAAGTGAACTAAGAGTAATGAATTTTTCAACAAGTTTGTGTTGAAAATATCCCCAGAAAGTGTATGACTAAAAGGACACTGTATCAAATGATAAATTTCTGGATTCCTTAGATTGCTGTCGAAAAAACGAACCACGGTGAACAAATCAATATTACCAGTGATTCAGGCAACGTCGAGAACAACTTTGGTAAATATTTCTGTGAAGTGATTAAATCAGATGGAGGTAGTGAAAAGACAAAGCCTTAAAAGAAATTAAGGAAATATTCAATATTGCTGTGGAAGACTTCGATGATACGTTATAAGGAGAAATTATTTACGCAGATCTGACATCAACAACTAGTATACTACTCAATATGGCAAGCTGCAGTATGTCTCGAGTAAAAGAAAATTGAAAATAAACACTTCACAGAATTTTTATTCAATATTTCATATATCAATATTGAAAATTCTATGGCATGACACTTTGACAATGTAGTATTTGAACAATAAAAGCAACTCGCCGAAAACAAAGCTACAAAGTACAACATACTAGTGCAAACATTTTTCCAAATTGTTGAAGGAAGTTCCAGTGAGTAGCGGAAGTGAAGTGATATATTTTGGTATTTTTGGTTTTTTTCAGCTCTTTTAAGTTTGTTCTTTCGGATTTCCAATATGTTTGACATGAGCATCACTGAAGAGACATTATTTGTCGAAATGCGCATCTGATGCATCAAAATTGGTACCGTTTATGTTTTATATATATATATATATTGATTGTATGTTGTTTTACGTCCCGCATGAGAATTTTTTCACTCATATGGAGACGTCACCATTGCCGGTGAAGGGCTGCAAAATTTAGGCCTATGCTCGGCGCTCAGGGCCTTTGAGCAGGGAGGGATCTTTATCGTGCCACACCTACTATGACACGGGGCCTCGGTTGTTGAGGTCTCATCCGAAGGACCGCCCCATTTAGTCGCCTATTTTACGACAAGCAAGGGGCACTGAGGATCTATTCTAACTCGGGTCCCCACTGGGCTATATATATATATATATATATATATATATATATATGCGTGTGTGTGTGTGTGTGTGTGCGCGGCTAAGTGGTAGCAATATACAGATATAATAAAGGTATTACATAACGATGTACATGTATTTGTTCCCGGCCTGAGCAGAGAGACTTAATACTTGCAGAAATAGATGCACATTGTTGACGACTTGCAGCTGAATTAAGAGGAATTACTGTTTTTGAAGTAACTCTGGAAGAAACTGTTCTTAAACAGAACATAAGCGGAGTTAATTCATATCAACGACGGATGTTTTTAATTTTTTGAATTTCTGGAGGAAAAGACATCTACTGACGTTTGACTGTTTGATGATATTGTTTTTGGTATGGTGGACAACGCATTAAGTGAAACTATTCCTTGGAAAATATTCTGATTTTTTTTTAACTTGTTTCTGGTTGGTTGATTGTATAGAGTTGAATGTCCTTCTAGAGAATGTTTTTACTCATATGGAAACGCTATCATTGCCGATGAAGGGCTGCAAAATTTAGACCAATGCTCGGCGCTCAAGGCCTTTGAACAGGATGGGATCTTTATCATGCCACAACTGCTACGACACGGGGCCTCGGTTTTTGCTATCTCATCCGAAGGATCACCGCCATTCCATTGCCTCTTACGACAAGCAAGGGGCATTGATGACCTATTATACATGGGACCCACGGGGCGAAGTTGTTTCTGAAAAGTTTTGAAAGATTATATCAATGAAAAGTGAAGATAACGGACAGTGATCAATCTCATAAACCCATAATGAACACAAAATTAAAAGTAGGGCATACACAAACCCTGGATATACCACAGATGGGATCACGTGCCTAAGAGGAGAAAGCATCCCCCGATGACCGGTCACATCCACCGTGAGCATACTTATCTTGATCAGGTAAACGGAGTAATTCATAGTCCTAATTAATATGTAAAGAATGTATTTCATTGTACTAAAAATTGGAAAAACCTCTTCGCATGATATTGAATATACGTGTTAGATCCCGTGTATTTTGGCAAACTCTAGCGTTTAACGACCATAGAACTTGCGAAAAGCTGATTTTAAACTGATTATGCGCAGAACAACTCATGCGTATCGAATCAGTTGAGAGATGATATAAACACTATATGCAGGTGATAAGGGGATATTGTTACAAAAATAAGGGAAGCTGACGATAGAGAAGCTGAAATCATCCCATTGTCATAAAGTTGAGTTGTTAGTCTCCCATTCACATATAATTTTAATAAAATATCTCAAGTACAAAGCAGATGTGTAGTAACCTGTGGTGTCTTTTATTTGGAGTTCACTGAGATTTATCGAATCGAAATATAATGTTAATAGATAAAACGTCGTCGATATATCTAAATGTCGAATTGACGGCCACAGCAGATTTTTTTCTTCTCATGTAGAAGCTCTTGAATAAATTCTGCCCCATGAGAATATAAAAACATGTCAGCTAACAAAGGAGCATCATTCATGCCCATTGGGATTCTCTTCCATAAATAGTCATAAAAATATATTGACATCATTGAAACATTAATCCTGTATTTACCATTCTATGGTAAGAGGCTTCCACTTGCACAATTTATTTAATGTGTGGGTATCTACAGGGACTCTATAATTTATATGCAATAGTTCGTCTTAAAATACTTATCAAAGTCAAACTCAGTTGCTCACTTTAAACAAATTAATCAAATATTCTGATTATAAAACACAGCGTAACTTGATAAATTTACCAATTTACTCTAGATAAATACATAGAACACTGATCTATGAACACACACACACACACATATATATATATATTGATTGAGTGGAAATATTAATTGATATTTACCAAAAAGCATTATTAGTCATGAATTAATTACCAGTTTGTCAGTTTACTTGCGGAATGTCGGTGGTCTCTTCCCAGGTACATTGTATCTGGGTTCTCTCCTCCACCAACAAAAACTGGACGTCACCAGATAACTGAAAATTTGTTAAGTTTGGCGGAAAGCAACAAATAATCAATCAACCAATTAATTACAAACCAGAATAAGAAATAGTCTTTTGTAGAAGGTCAGTCAACTGTGGTACAAATAGTTTTTTTTTCTCCAGTCAAGACGAAAAGTGTTCAACTTTGGCGGTAAAACCAATAACCAAAACAATAAAACCAACCAAATGCAACTTCACAAAAACTCAACCAATGAAGTCCAAGAACACTATAAGACCTTTTACATACCTTAACGTGATTACTAGTTCAGTGTACATGAATGTAGGAGCTAGTGAAATAAAGGAGTGGATCTAGGGTTTTCTTAAAGTGAAATACATTTAAGCATATAATTTATGTAAATCGAAAATGAAATTTATTTATCAAACCCAATATCATCCTATTACACAAGGGAAACACCCAAGGGTTTCCGAATGAATTGTTCATCGTGCGTTTACCGTTCGATCTGCGTTCTGTTCGCATTTTGCCTTTGGTCACCGTTCACCGAATTGCGGTCTGCATCCACATATTGTCCACTCTGCAAGCGATCACCGTTCAAGTTGGGGAAAGTTGAACGTTTCAGGGAATATACCCACGTATTAAGAGTTATATAATCGTTGCATTCAATCTACACAGGAAGGTAGGTCACTTAGAAGTCCCGGGAAAATGGATTCATCCATTAATGAATTCTGCTGCACAATATATAAACATGATGGTGCATAATTGTCTCGTTTGTCCGCATCTCGTTTTGTGGCAGATGGATTCCGGGTATTCCTGGGTTGTGTTATCAGGTTAGTATTATGCTATTATACATGTAGTTGGTTCAAAAGTACCGTTTTATTTTGTACTATTTTATTGCTATTCTGTATTGTTCTATACCCATCTGCAGTTTTGTGTGAATTTTAAAGACTTTTGCAAATATTTATCCACTGTAGCATGTTGCTGCATACATTTGTTGGCGTTTGGTCTGATAAAGTCCTACGGAATGTTGTTGATGAAATTACAAAATGTTTACCATTATGGAGCTGGATTCACTTCCCTGGTGGGATCACTGGTGCCAATAAATATGAGTTTCATTGGTAATGTATACTTCCTGTCTTAAAATTAGATACTCCCACAATTTATCCTAAAATTCCATGCATCTCGGAGCACTTATAATGTATGCAAAATTTATTCACAAAATATTTTTGTAGGATTGTTGGGGTGTGCCTTGGGTGAGGTGATCACATTTCGAAAGGTCTTGTTTCTCGGTGGAATTGTAGAGTCTTTGGGCATTTTCCTTAGTGTGTTTGTTGATGACCTGCAGATCATGTTTGTTACCTACTCGTTAATCACAGGTAAACCGAATCTTTATTATTATATTTCACAAAATCACGACCACATACAATTTAGCACACCATGTAATCTACGTCCGTCCTTCAACTGTTAACAATACCGATACAGTACTTTTCTTGAGAAAAAAAATTGAATTTGAATTTTACTTTTCGGAGAATTCCAATTCCTAACATAGTCTCCAAAAAACGGTAGCATGTCAAGTGTTCTTGTCAGATATGTAATTTTGAATATAAGCAATGATGTCATGAACCACATCTACGTCTACAAATTCAGAAAAGTGAGAATAACGAACATTGATCAATCTCATAACTCCTATAAGAAATATGAAATAAGGAATTGACCAAACACGGGCGTAGGATATGCCAGAGGTGGGATAAGCTTTCTAGGGGGAGTAAGCATCCCCTGTCAATCGGTCACACCCGCCGCGAGTCCTATACCTTGATCAGGTAAACAGAATAATCAGTAGCCATAATCCGTGTGTAAAGAACGGCCTAACAATTAGTATGAAACACGTCAGCAGTATTTGATTCAATATCAAGTTGCATTAGCAAACTAGATCGTTGTAACGACCATAGAATTTGCAAAATGCTAACTTTAAACGAGACTGTTGAAACCCCTTAACATCAACTTGTTTGTCAGTAGCACGTCTCGATTTAAAAATCTGATCATTCACAGAACAAGCTCTTGCGTATTGAATCAGGTAAGAGACATAAAACAACACGCAGTGATGATGGAATATTGCCAGATAAATATGGAAAGTTGACGATGGAGAAACTGAAATCATTCCGTTTATCAAAGTTGATCGTAGGAGACTCTCTAAAACACCTAAAGAAACAATATCCAAGAGGAGTTTAACACTTTACATCACAGAATCTGTTCATCACATTATTGACTCAAGTTCAGACTGGTCAGACCGAATCTAGTCGTGATTCTGAAATGTGATACTGAATAGCTGACAATTGCATGGTATTTTATAAAACTACAGATACCCACATTTCCGCCCCCCCCCCCCCCATGTTTTACCACAAAAAAGACTGCATATTGAGTTATTGTGCAATATGCAAAGTAATACATGAACTCACTGAAAAATTATATAAATTGTACATAACGATAATATCTGTCATTTAAAAAAAACTTAAAAACTACATGTATGTCAAGATTTTGTACATTTAAATTAAATTAAATCCCTACAGGGCTATATTTTTGAAATGTCATTTATTACTTTAACTTTAGAATTGAATCATAGATTCTTTTTATACAGACCCCGTGGGAATCAGGGTTGTTAGAATAAATTCTCAGTACCCCTTGATTGTCTTAAGAGGCGATTAAATGGGGAGGTCCTTCGGATGAGACAGCAAAAACCGAGTCCCCGTGTCACAGCAGGTTTGGCACGTTTAAAGATCCCTTCCTGCTCAAACGTCATAATATGCATTTGATGATAGAAATCCGCAAGTTAGAAATAATCGAAATACAAAGAAATAGTCAAAAGGCACGGCAGTTATTGAAATAACATCGGTCATGATGAAATCTGTAAGCGTTTTACCTGAAATACGCGGTCCGCAGGCCAAGAATAATGCGCTAGATCAATTTTCGACGGATGTGTCTTGAGGTAGTATGAAACGGGTACACTGATTCTGACTGCGGAGTACTCCGTTTACCTGATCAAAATATAGGGCTCACTTCGGGTGTGACCGGTCGACAGTGGATGCTTACTCCTCCTAGGCATCTAATCCTGTCTTGACCCCACCTCAGGTGGTTGACAATATACAACCAAACTAATCTTATGCAAGGTAATACTGATCTACAAATATCATTGACCAACACATATAATCTTCAAAGTACAACTTGTTCGCAATGATTAATAGATTGTATATTGTTTTACGTTCCTCTCGAGAATCTTTCACTCAAATGGAGACGTCACCACTGCCGGTAAAGGGCTGCAAATTTAGGCTTATGCTCAGCGCTTATGGCCTTTGAGCAGGCAGGGGTGTTTATAGTGCCACACCTACTGTGACACGGGACCTCTGTTTTTGCGGTCTCATCCGAAGGACCGCCCCATTTGTCGCCACTTACGACAAGCAAGCGGTACTGAGGACCTATTTTTACCCGGATCCTCACGGGACCGGGTAACATTTATGTTCTCGCAAAATTTTATCACACGCGAATAAAACGTTAGTTTACAGTACATGTACGCCAGATGTTAAAACTTATTATTAGCATTATCTGTTGTAGGATTTGGTTTTGGACTTCTTATTTCTCCTGCCGCTACGGTCTTGAATTTTTACTTTGAAAAGCGTCGCGCTATGGCCAGTGGATTCCTCTCTGCAGCTAGTGGTGTGGGAATGTTTCTGTTTCAGTACTTATATAAAAGTCTGTTCAATGAATATGGTCTAAAGGGTTGCCTACTGCTCATCAGCGGGGTTGTGTTAAATAACTGTGTTGCTGCCTTATTGATAAGACAACCCAAAATTCTTAGAGAACAAGACAATCATCTTAATCCAGCCTCATATCAAAGGTCTCCGCAAATTGTTTCTCTCAATTTCGTTATGAAAATCTTCAAGACTGGTTTGTCACTATGTCACAATATCTACTTTATCTTGGAGTGCTCTTCATTTAGTTTGGTGCAACTTGCGTATGTCGCCATGATTTTCTTACTTCCCCCGTTTATCAAAAGTAGAGGTTTTCAGGACATCTACATTGTTATTGCTATGACAATTTGTGCTGTAGCAGAGATAATTGGTAGGATACTCTGGGGTCTTTTGTCAGATCACCTGTCCCCCTCTGTATTGTATTGCATTGCTGTCTTTGTTGGAGGTTTCGCCGCCATATATGTTAGTTTTGTAACTCAGTTATGGCTCCTGTATGGATACGCAGCAGTTCTTGGTAGTTTCTCCGGATCTTTTCTAGTTTTCATGCCACTCATTCTTGTTAAGAGCTTTGGACTGAAGAATTTGGGATCAACATTCAGCTTGTCACTTATAGGTGGTGCTATTTCAATAGCTGTAGCTGTCCCCATATTTGGTAAGTAAACACACTTAGGGTCAATAATGAAAAACAAAATGTCTGAAATTTAAAATATTGTTAATGCAGCAGATATATTATAATATCGACGGTTTCGTTCACACATGATCAAAAAACTTTGAATTTACATCTGTATTTAGATGCAATAATGTAGCCCTTTTCTGAGAGGGCTACGACTCCAAACGATCTCTGTAATAGTGCAAGCGCGGGAGTGATTCACTAAGGCAACGAGTTTGGCACAAATCATAAATAAGTGACAATAACATTTGCATTTCTTACCTGAACTAAAAAAAATAGTTGTACAGGACATAAATTAATCCAAAAGTATCAAGTACAGTCCACATATCGGTTATTTTTCGTATATGTCAACATCACAACTTGAATTTGTCCGCCATGTTTACTTACCTTGTTTGGGACAGGCAATGAAATTTTAAGAGCAGATCTTGAACTGAACATAGGAATTCCGTATTTTAAACATAAATAATACGGTAAATATAATATTGTGATCATAAAAGCTTTTCTTTTATGACGTTATAGGATGGAATGAGGTAATCCCGCTTAACTACACTGATATTTACTGTATCAAGCCAACCTAAATTACAAGCGCAAGTCCCTTAAAATCACGCGAGACCTGTCATGGCTGCTGAAAAAGACTACTGGTTAACATGCTGGAGTATTTTACCTGGTGTTATTTTATAAAGGGTTAGTTTGCTCATCATGAGTAAAAAATTCATTTTAATTCAAGGAAGTCTAACTTACAATCAATCTTTAATTAAAACCACAGTCAGCCACAATACAAAAGTAATTTTGGACGATAACTGAGATATTATGAAATTGTAGCCCTTTCTAGAAAATGTCACATAAAAAATCGGAGAGGGCTACATTATTGCAGCTTATCTGTATTATACTTTCTACGTCAACTTGTTGGCTGCAGTAGCTTTGTAATCCGGAATACCCAATTTCAATTCTCAATCCCGGTACCGAGTCTAATATTGGACGCTTAGCATATATGGCGCCATAGCAAAAGGATGCCCGATTTTTCTAAAATGAAGTTCTCTCTACACGTCTTTCTTTCTGTACATACACAGGTGTGATTGCTGATGTATCTGGAAATTTCAATACTTCGTTTCGCATCATCGGAGCATTATTCCTTGCTGCCGGTTTACTTATGATGATTGATATAATTAAGAAAAGTCGTCAAGAAAAACCACAGACCCCTACAAACTGAAAACGGGCTGAAATTGATGCACGAGATGAGTAGATTCAGTATGACGACCACTGTGCTATCAATAGTACTATATATGTGTTACGACTGACTATAACCCTCTCTGATTGATTGATTGATTGGGGTTTTACGCAGAGTTGGCAATATTTAAGCCATTTTACGGCGGTTAAGCAACCGAAATATGGTTGGTTTTGAAAGCTGAAGTTTCCCCGATGAGCCTACACTTTTTCGAAAATCAAGGAAACGATCTTTTACATGCCAAGGGGGTTGTAATCCTTGACACGGGACATCCGACGGACCTAAAAGTTAAAAATACGAAATAGGTAAAAATACATTTCATTCTGTGTATATGAATAGGTTATATTATAAAGTATCAAATTTTTCTGTTAAAATCGCATTCTTGTAAATATTTTATAGTAAGATAATTGTCAATATTTGTAAAAAGTTTATGCATTGATTGCACATTATTAAAACGTTAATTTCATGTGGGTGTACACATGTGGGTGTACTACATTCCAATAAAATATGTTGTATAATTAATGGACAGTCACAAGATATACATTGAAGTTGAAGTTCTCTGTTCAATAAATAAGAATGTGTCAATTTTTAATGTCCGATGCGTATTCTTGTTTGTTTGTTTGTTTATAGCCGCCTGAGCAATTTTTCAGCTATCCGGCGGCTGTCACCATTACCGGTGACAGGGCTGCAAATTTAGGCCTATGCTCGGCACTCAGGGCCTTTGAGCAGGGAGGGATCTTTATCGTGCCACACCTACTGCGACACGGGACCTCGGTTTATACGGTCTCATCCGAAAGACCGGCACCCACGTCCCACAGTGGGATTCGAACCCCCGACTCAAGGATCATCAGATCTTTGAGCCCGACGCTCTAACCACTGCGCCACGCGGGCGGCTGCGTATTCTTGAAATGATAACTTCGTCCTGGCGTTTCATTGTGATGTTACACGATTTGTTTACTTTGTTTTGAATAGAATAAAGTTTACTTCTGTCACAGAAATCCCAATATATTTGCCAAAAATCATTTACATATATACTACTCAAAGTTTGATAAGGATCATATAGTTCTTACATTATAAAATCAATATATGAATTGATAAGACACGCAAATTTCATCATAGTGTTGGACTGACCCCCCTTGAGCCTCAAAACACAGGTTAGGTAGGGAAATGCATGCTGCAGTGATCATGAGTAGCACGTGAAGCATGGTACCCACATTATTCACATTTCTGAGTGCTTGTCGTTGATTTGAATTTGGCCATTGTCTTTACATCTGACCTCGTTTAAGTCACTGTTACTCTATGAAAATGCCTCCACAACGTCAAAGACGTCGTTTGACTATTGAAGAATTGGCCAGATGCATAGGAATGCTCGAAAATGGTGCAAGACAACGTCACGTTGCAGAGCTATTGGGTGTCAGTCAGAGCGTTGTTTGCAGAGCTTGGAACCGGTATCAAGCTCATGGTTCAGCTTCTCATTGACATGGAGGCGGCAGAGAAAGGTCCACCACGCAGCAAGATGACCGTTTTCTCTTGATTTCAGCACGACGTCATCGGTTTGCAACGGCGACTGCGCTTAGAAATGATCTTCTGAATGCAACTGGAGTTAACATTTCCACGCAAACTGTGCGTAATCGTCTTCATGAAGGTGGTCTTCGTTCCCGGAGAGCCTGTATTCGCATCCCTCTTACTCAGCGACACAGACAAGATCGTTTGAATTGGGCCAGGGCTCATGTGAATTGGAGGGTTGCTGATTGGGCCCCTGTACTTTTCACAGACGAGTCGAGGTTTTGTGTTGACTTCACAGATCGTCGTGCACGAGTGTGGAGAAGGGCAGGAGAACGGTATCAGGACGCTAATGTTGCTGAACATGACAGATATGGTGGTGGGTCGTTGATGATTTGGGGAGGAATCAGTCGAGCTGGACAAACTGATCTCCATGTCCTAAGGCGAGGCACGATGACCGGAGTGCGCTACAGGGATGAAGTCCTGGATGTGTACGTGAGACCATATGCTGGTGCTGTTGGTCCTGACTTCATCCTCATGGACGATAATGCACGTCCACATCGTGCTAGGGTGGTGGACGAGTACCTGGAACGTGAGGCAATTGTTCGTATGGACTGGCCAGCTCGTTCTCCAGACCTCAACTTTATCGAGCATGTCTGGAATATGCTTCAGGTAGCGATTTCACGTCGTCCTGTACAACCAGCCACCCTCCAGGAACTTGAAAATGTTCTGATCCAAGAATGGAACAATATCTCTCTTGCGTCCATTCAAAACCTCGTTGGAAGCATGAGACGACGTTGCCAAGCTGTCATTGGAGCTAACGGAGGCCATACCCGCTATTGACACTTGTTTGTGCAGTGTGAAATGGAATGTGCAGAGTTTAAACAATCCCGTGATCATGAAATTACCATGCTTTTCAGGGTACTCTCCCTTTACCTTAGGAGTATGCGATGAAATGTCATGTTTGCCAAATTTTTCTGTCACAATTTCTTGAAGTAAACATTTCTGAACATAAATCACTCTGTGTTGGTTCTCATTCACCTTTGTTGAAAGTTTTACAAGTGCTGAAAAATATGATCCTTATCAAACTTTGAGTAGTATAGTTTTATGATATATTTTAAATTTGTGTACGAAATTATAAAATGTACAATATCATTTTGTAGTGCACTCTTTGCCTCTTTGTCTGCTTTGTTGTTACCATGTATACCAATATGACTAGGAATCCAGCAGAACTCAACTATTTTATTTTGTTTAGTTAGAAGATAGTACTTGTTTAAATTGTCTAAAATATATGGATGATCAATATTCATATTACTTTTAGACTGTAGACAAGATAGGGAGTCTGAGAATACAGTGAAGTATTTGTCAATAGAAATTCTAATGTACTCTAACCCAGGTTGGATAGCATTTGCTTCAGCGGTATAAATTGTTGCTTCAATTGGGAGTCGTGGCAAGAAGACGTTGTTATCGATAACTGCAGCAGCAGTGACTTTAATTTGGTCTTCTGAACCATCTGTAAAAACATCAGTTGTAGAATCTTTAAATTGCTTTATTTCGGATAACTTTTGTTTGAAAATAGCGGAATTTTTTTACATTCAGAAAGTGAAATGTCAACTTTGGGTTTTAGTAACTTTCATGGTGGTATTTCTGAACGTGATGAGGGTTTTAAGATGTCCAAAGGTAAGTAAGAATCATGTACATGTTTTTTGACTCGGAGACCAATTGATTTTATACACGTCTTATTTTTTTTATAGAAATTTTCTAACTGCGGATCGAAAACGCAGTTAAATGCAGGATTGCTAGTATTAGCTTTTAATTTAACAACGTATTGTAAGATTAGTTTTATTCTACGTAGATCTAGAAGTGGTTCGTTTGCCTCAATATACAAACTATCTACGTGAGAGGATCGAAAAGCTCCTGTACACAGTCGAAGTCCTTGATGGTGGATTGCATCAAGGGCTTTAATAAAGGATGTTCTTGCAGCTCCATATACTATACAGCCGTAGTCTAGTTTAGACCGGATGAGAGAGCGATACAGATGTAGAAAAGTATTCTTATCTGTTCCCCATTTTGTGTTTGCAACAACCTTTATTATATCAAGGGCTTTTGTACATTTCTATCTGAGCATTGCTATGTGCAGAATGAAAGAGAGTTTATTATCAAAAATGACACTTAAGAACTTAATCTCTTTGACAACTTTAATTGGAATACCATCTAATTCCAACTCCGGATCATCGTGGTGTTTCCGTTTAGAATAGTATATCAGTTAAATGTTATTAGTCTCAAGATTGATTGATTGATTATATATTGTTTAACGTCCCGCTCGAGAATCTCACTCATATGGAGACGTCACCATTGCCGGTGAAGGGCTGCAAAATTTAGGCCTATGCTCGGCGCTTATGGCCTTTGAGCAGGGAGGGATCTTTAACGTGCCACACCTGATGTGACACGGGGCCTCGGTTTTTGCGGTCTCATCCGAAGGACCGCCCCATTTAGTCGCCTCTTACGACAAGCAAGGGGTACTGAGGATCTATTCTAACAACCCGGATTCCCAAGGGGTTATTAGTCTCAAGAAACCATACCAAGCGTTCGTTGATCATCCGTTCCATGGTTTTACATACGCAGACTGTTAAGGCTATTGGTCTGTAATTATTAGGATCCAAGTGATCCTTACCATGTTTTGGAATAGGAATAAATGTTGCCTGCGATCAGCAAAATGGGAAGTTACCACTTTCCCATATCATGTTAAAGATTTGCAGAAGACATTCTTTGGTAGATTTAGGAAGGTGTTTTATGATTTGATAATGGATCTGGTCCGGACCTACAGCGGTATCATGAGACGTTTCTATAGAATTTAGCAATTCATCATAAGTAAACGGCTCGTTGTAACATTCATTGTTTTCAGATGTAAAATCTATAGTTTTCCATTCTTCTGCATTCTTGTTTGAGATGAAATTTGGGTTCATGTTGTCTTTTGATGACTTTTTAGAAATAGTATTCGCTATATTGTTAGATATATCTTTCTTATCTGTGATTATTTCACTTCCTACCTTCAGATGTTGATATTTTTTAACGGAAACTTTTCCTTTTATTTTCCTTATTGCATTCCAAACTTTATTCATAGGAGTATGCGAATTTAGACTTGAAACAAATGTTTTCCAGGATTTTCGTTTACTTATATTTATGGTTCTACGAGCCTTTCCTCGATATATGCAAAAATTATTCAGATTTAAAGAAGGTGATTTACCGAATAGTCTTTCTGCTTGTTTGCAAGTTTCAATTGATTGCTGCATTGCATTCTTTTGTAAACCGTGGCTCTTTTATTGTAATAGAATTTGTCGAGGTTTTAGGTATGCATTTAATTGCTATCTCTAATAAAATTTCGGTAAACTTTTGAATGGGTCTAGGTGGTTTTTAAACTTTTCAACGGAGATATTTTGGAGACACAGCGTTTGAAAATATGGCCAATCAGCTTTGTCGACTTTCCAGTTTTTAACAGGATTGTTTTGTGGAGGATCATTTATATTTATGGTTCTACGAGCCTTTCCTCGATATATGCAAAAATTATTCAGATTTAAAGAAGGTGATTTACCGAATAGTCTTTCTGCTTTTTTGCAAGTTTCAATTGATTGCTGCATTGCATTCTTTTGCTATCTCTAATAAAATTTCGGTAAACTTTTGAATGGGTCTAGGTGGTTTTTAAACTTTTCAACGGAGATATTTTGGAGACACAGCGTTTGAAAATATGGCCAATCAGCTTTGTCGACTTTCCAGTTTTTAACAGGATTGTTTTGTGGAGGATCATTGTTTTAACAATAATAGGTAAATGATCCCTTCCGCACAAATCATCGTGTACAGATCAGTTAAAATATAATTGAAGAATATGAGCCATTGCCTGGGTGAAGATACGTTTTAGAGCCGTCGTTTAAAATACAAAGATTGTGGTGAGATGTTGCATCTTCGGGTTTTTTTTTTACCTTTATCCGTCATTTTATCACTATCCCATAGGAGCTTTTAACGCCCATAAGTAGGAAAGGAATTGGAAGTTGTATTAAATTTATATGATTTGTATTCAAATTTTTTTTGGATATGTATGAAGTTATGGACTGTATGCTTCAGCGTAATGGTTATACATAGTATGGGTTTTGATATTTATCTTTTCTGTATCTTTCAAATGTGTTTCTTGTAGACATATGGCTACCGGATTACGGTTCTGAATGAGTAACGATAGTTCATTGAAATTTACTCTAAAACCTTGACAATTCCATTAAATAAATGTTGGATGATTCATGATTTCTTATGTGTTGCAGGAGATATTCTCCCTTTATCATTTTTTGGAGAAAGAATCTGGGCTCGTGATGAGGAGTGTGATGCAGCAAAATCCATTTCCTCCAAGACTCCAAATTTGTTATGTTTAGCGACCGGATCCTTCGCCCCCTTGGGCAACCGATCGCTATATTGTTTTGGTTTATTTTTGTGTGGAGGCGAGTTATGTCTCCTAGATGATTTGCCATCTGCAGCTACAGTCCCCGCAGAGGTTGCAGCTACAGAGTTTGGAGAGGTCGCAGCTACACCCTTAGCTGCAGATGTTGAATTTATTTTACTTTTGTCCTGAGATATAAAAAAACCCTGTTTTTATTCTTGGAGAGGTCTGCGAGACATATCAATCTCACATATCCTTCATTGAGGATGATTTTAAAACTGTTGCATATGATGGCAGATTTGGTTTAGGAACACTGTACGTATTGACAAGTTTTTTCGCTTCGTGGTAAGTTACGCGTTTTCGTGCTTTAACCTTCTGAATTTATTTTTCTTTCATCCAGGTCGGACATTGTTTAGAAGACGCCATGTGGTCACCTTTGCAATTTATACATAACCCTGTCTGAGTTTTGTTGTTATACTTTTTCATGTACTAGTTCTCCAGTAGGTGCGTTACTCCGAATAGCACATTTTCGAGTAATTGCCGAAACACGCGTTTATTCTAGGTTTTATATACCATGATCACGTTATTTCAAGATTTGGTTAATCTTCGATCCTTACGTTAAATAGCGTCTGTTAGTAACAGTCAAAAGCGAGATGGTACTACTCAGCGGAAGGCTGTAGTGCGAGCTCAAGGAAGATAGGAAAATATGATTTTATGGGAAAAAAATTGTATTCTAGCTCTTTCTGACATATAAAATGGATCCATGGTCAGAAGTTGAAATTACTTCTAGCTTCAGTTCACTGCAAGTTTGCACAACTTAACTACATCAATTTTTCCCGACAAAGTGAATGTGATACCCCTCGATCCAAAAGAAAGCGCTTAAGTTCTGACACTTTCTATGTTAAGCATAGGTCTAACTTCACCTACAACTGGTGACGTCTCAATATGAGTGAAAAATTCTCGACGGGACGCAAAACAAACAAACAAACAAAAACTTTCTATGAAAACAAAATCGATCGAAGAAGTTGTTTCCATCATTTTAAAACTTGCCGCTAGGTTTTTAAACCGGAAATGCGTAGGACTAACCAAATCTGAGGGTGCGTGTAAAATTCGAGTAAAAGCGGTGTTCCGGTAGTAACTTGATTGATTGTTTGTTTTACGTTCCGTAGAGAATTTTTCACTCATTTTGAGACGTCACCAGCTGTAGGTGAAGTACCACAAGTGCTTAGCTCTCAGGGCCATAGCAGTCAGGGTTCTTTAACGTGCCAACGCCTACCGTGACACGGGACCTTCGTTTTTAAGGTCATATCCGAAAGACCCGTGATTCTCACTTCTAAGTGCCGAGCGTTTGGTGAAGGAGCAATCGCTACCCATTTTTCGTCTTAGGTTTGACGCGGCAATGGCAGGAGCGGGACTCGAACTCACGACCTCCCGGTTACGAAGCGAACGCTCTAACCACTGAGCTACCGCGACCGGTCGGTAGTAACTTGAAAATGTGCTATTAATATATATATATGGTAATATCCATGCCAAATATATCCAAGATAAAAGCATTTGCAAAATGATAGTCCTGGTTTAATTCCTTATGATAGACTGATCTACATACAAACGAAATTCATTTGACATTTCACACCATACAAATGTAAGGGTTAGTGGATTGGTGGTTTTTTGTTTTTTTTACCGTATATTAGTTTGTTTGGTTCTTTTTTTTTTGTTTTTGTTTTTGTTTTGTATCCCTATCATTCGTATTGTAAACGGTAGGTATAGACACCTACATGATACTCGGGATCATAAGCGCATCGACGTTCTTCAATGTGCCAACGCCTTTCGGGGGACTTTCGGATGGGATGGTTGATTGTATATTGTTTGACGTCCCGCTCCAAACTCTTTCATGCATATGGAGATTCCACCATTTCCGCCAAAGGGCTGTAATATTTAGACCCATGATTTGTGCTTACGGTCTTTGAGCAGGGGATCTTTCTCATTTCACACATGCTGTAGCAAGAGGTGGCCTCGGTTATTGCTGTCTTATCCGAAGGACCGCCCAATTTAGTTACCTCTTACGACAAGCAAGGGATACCATTGCTGATCCAGGACTTCCGAAAAGGGGTGGGGGGGGGGTGCAGGCGAAAGTGAATGTACAGGCCAAAATACTAAGCCATTTTGGGTGTCAAATCTTGAGTTTTAATCACATGTGACATAATATGTGCATTCCTTGTGACAATTTTCTTATAACTGTTTTTCACCTCACGACTCTGGCCTTAGAGTTTCACCCAATATATAAAAAAATCTCTTTTAGATGGTTAGTTTGATTGATTGATTGAGGTTTTACGCCGTGTTGGCAATATTTCAGCCACTTTACGGCGATTGAACAACTGAAACATGGTTGGTTATGAAAACTGAAGTTTCCCTGACGGCCCTCAGTGAGCCTGCTCTTTTTCGAAAATCAAAGAAACGATCTTTTACGTGCCAAGGAGGTTGTAATCCTTGACACGGGGCACCCTTTAACGTCCCATCCGACGGACTTAAAAGTTAAAAATCGTAAACAGGTAAAAATACGTAATCATTTTGTGTATATAAATGGGTTATATTGTAAAGGATCAAATTTTTCTGTAAAAGTCGCATTCTTGTAAATATTTTATAATAAGCTCATAGTCAATATTTGTAAAAAGTTGATACCTTGATTGCACATTATTAAAAAGTCTATTTCGTTTGGGTGTAAAATCACTACATTCCAAAAGAATGTGTTGTATAGTTAATGGACAGTCACAAGATATACATTCAGGTTGAAGTTCTCTGTTTAATAAATAAGAGTGTGTCAATTTTGAATGTCCGATGCGAATTCTTGAAATAATAACTTCGTCCTGGCGTTTCATTACAATCTTACACGATTTGTTTACTTTGTTTTGAATAGAATAAAGTTTACTTCTGTCACAGAAATTGCCAAAGATCATTTACATATAGTTTTATGTTATATTTCAAATCTGTGTAAGGAATTTTAAAATGTACAATATCGTTTTGTAGTGCATTCTTTGCCCCTTTGTCTGCTTTGTTGTTACCATGGATACCAATATGACTAGGAATCCAGCAGAACTCAACTATTTTATTTTGTTTAGTTAGGAGATAATACTGGTTTAAAATGTCTAAAATATATGGATGATCAATATTCATATTACTTATAGACTGTAGACAAGACAGGGAGTCTGAGAATATAGTGAAGTATTTGTCCTTAGAGATTTTAATGTACTCTAACGCAAGTTGGATAGCCTTTGCTTCGGCAGTAAAAATTGTTGCTTCATTTGGGAGTCGTGCTGAGAAAACATTGTTATTGATTACTGCAGCAGCAGCAACTTTATTTTGGTCTTTCGAACCGTCTGTATAAATATCAGTTGTAGAATGTTTAGATTGTTTTAGTTCAGATAACTTTTGTTTGAAAATAGCGGAATTTGTTTCGGATTTTTTATATTCAGAAAGTGAAGTGTCAACTTTGGGTTTTAGTAATTTCCAGGGTGGTATTTCTGAAAGTGATGAGGGTTTTATGATGTCCATAGGTAAGTCAGAATCATGTGAATGTTTTTTGACTCGGAGACCAATTGGTTTTATACAGGTCTTAGTTTTTTCATACAAATCTTCAAACTGTGGGCGGAAAACGCAGTTAAATGCAGGATTGTCATTGTTAGCTTTTAATTTAACAACGTATTGTAAGATTAGTTTTATTCTACGTAGATCTAGAGGTGGTTCGTTTGCCTCAACATATAAACTATCTACAGGAGAGGTTCGAAAAGCTCCTGTGCACAGTCGAAGTCCTTGATGGTGGATTGCATCAAGGACTTTAATGTAGGATGTTCTTGCCGCTCCATATACTATACAGCCGTAGTCTAGTTTAGACCGGATGAGAGAGCGATACAGATGTAGAAGAGTATTCTTGTCTGCTCCCCATTTTGTGTTTGCAACAACTTTTATTATATCAAGGGCTTTTGTACATTTCTCTTTGAGCATTGCTATACGCGGTATAAAAGTGAGTTTATTATCAAAAATGACACCTAAGAACTTAATCTCTTTTACAACTTTAATTGGAGTGCCATCTAATTCCAACTGCGGATCATCGTGGTGTTTCCGTTTAGAACAGAAATGCATGCACGCCTGGAGAATTTAAAACCATTTACATCAGCCCAGGTTTGGATTTTGTTTAGACATAACTGTAATTTACGCTCGATGGAATTCATATTTTTGGATTAATAACAGAGAACAAAGTCATCGATATATAGACTTCCATGAAAGTCGTTTTTAAGTACTTCATCGAGACTGCTTATTTTGATACTAAATAATGTAACTGATAAAATACTCCCTTGTGGCACGCCCATTTCTTGTTCGAAATTGTCTGAAAATGTAGATCCTATGCGAACATTGAAATGCCTATTACTTAAAAAATTCTTAATGAAGTTTGGTAAATGGCCTTTAAGACCTATATTATGAAGATCTTTTAAGATACCGTATTTCCATGTGGTATCGTATGCCTTTTCTAAATCAAAAAATATTGAGACGACGTGCTCTTTCTTGACAAAGGCATCTCTAATATACGTTTCAAGTCGTATTAACTGGTCGACCGTGCTTCGATTTTTCCTGAAGCCACATTGTATATCAGTTAAAATGTTATTAGTCTCAAGAAACCATACTAAGCGTTCGTTGATCATCCGTTCCATGGTTTTACATACGCAGCTTGTTAAGGCTATTGGTCTGTAATTATTAGGATCTTAGTGATCCTTACCAGGTTTTGGAATAGGAATAATAGTTGCCTGTGACCAGGAAGATGGGAAGTTACCATTTTCCCATATCATGTTAAAGATTTGCAGAAGACATTCTTTGGTAGGTTTAGGAAGGTGTTTTATGATTTGATAATGGATCTGGTCCGGACCTACAGATGTATCATGCGATTTTTCTAGAGATTTTAGTAATTCATCATAAGTAAATGGTTCGTTATAACATTCATTGTTTTCAGATGTAAAATCCAAAGTTTTCCGTTCTTCTGTATTCTTGTTTGAGATGAAATTTGGGTTCATGTTGTCTTTTGATAAGTTTTTAGAAATAGTATTCGCTATATTGTTAGATATATCTTTCTTCTCTGTGATTATTTGATTTCCTACCTTCAGATGTTGATATTTTTTACCGGGATCTTTTCCTTTTATTTTCGTTATTGCATTCCAAACTTTATTTATAGGACTATGAGAATTTAGACTTGAAACAAATGTTTTCCAGGATTTTCGTTTACTTATATTTATGGTTCTACGAGCCTTTGCTCGATATATGCGAAAATTATTCAGATTTAAAGAAGAAGGTGATCTATTGAATAGTCTTTCTGCTTTTTTGCGAGCTTTAATTGCTGCATTGCATTCCTCTGTAAACCATGGCTTTTTTATTTTAGTAGAATTTGTCGAGGTCTTAGGTATGCATTTATTTGCTATTTCTAATAAAGCTTTGGTAAAAATTTGAATGGGGTCTGGGTGGTTTTCAAATTTTTCAACGGAGATATTTTGCAGACACAGCGTTTCGAATATGGCCAATCAGCTTTGTCAAGTTTCCAGTTTTTAACAGGATTGTTTTGTGGAGGATCATTTGTTTTAACAATAATAGAGAAATGATCGCTTCCAAACAAATCATCATGTACAGACCAGTTTAAATCCAACAGTAAAGAGGGATCCACTATGCTAATATCAATTGAAGAATATGAGCCATTGTCTGGGTGAAGATACGTTTTAGAGCCGTCGTTTAAAATACAAAGATTGTGGTGAGATATTGCATCTTCGAGTTTTTTTACCTTTATCCGTCATTTTATCACTACCCCATATCGGATTATGGGCGTTGAAATCGCCCATAAGTAGGAAAGGAGCTGGAAGTTGTTGTATTAAATTTATAAGTTCCTGAGACTGTAATTGATAGTTTGGAGGAATATAAACAGAACAAAGAGTAATTGTTTTAATGAGGGATAGACGAATTGCTACTGCTTGAAGATTTGTATTCAAATTTATTTGGCTGTGTATGAAGTTGTTATGGATTGCTATTGAAGAACCACCAGAGGCTCTGTCTGCTTGAGCGTAATGGTTATACATAGTATAGTTTTTGATATTTATCTTTTCTGCATCTTTCATATGTGTTTCTTGTAGACATATGGCTACCGGATTATAGTTCTGAATGATTAAGGATAGTTCATTGAAATTTACTCTAAAACCTCGACAATTCCACTGAATAAATGTTGGATGATTCATGATTTCTTGTGTGTTACAGGAGATATTCTCCCTTTATGATTTTTTGGAGAAAGACTCCGGGCTCGTGAGGAGGATTGTGATGGAGCGAAATCCATTTCCTCCAAGGCTCCAAATTTGTTATGTATAGCGACCGGATCCTTCGCCCCCTTGGGCAACCGATCGCTATACTGTTTTGGTTTATTTTTTTGTGGAGACGAGTTACGTCTCCTAGATGATTTGGGGGCATCTGCAGCTACAGTCCCCGCAGAGGTTGCAGCTACAGACTTTGGAGAGGTCGCAGCTACACTCTTAGCTGCGGACCCTGAGGATGCAGATGTTGAATTTATTTTACTTTTGTCCGAAACTGTTTTTATTTTTGCAGAAGTCTGTAAGACTATATCATTCTCAGAGACTTGTGTCGACATATCCTTCATTGAGGATAATTTTAAAACTGTTGCATATGATGGCAGATTTGGTTTAGGAACACTATACATATTGACAAGTTTTTTCGCTTCGTGGTAAGTTACGCGTTTTTCTGCTTTAACCTTCTGAATTTGTTTTTCTTTCATCCAGATTGGACACTGTCTAGAGGACGCCATGTGGTCACCTTTGCAATTTTTACATTTGTGTTCGTTTTGACAGCTTTTTCCATCATGCCCCTCCTCACCACACCTGAAGCAGGATTTGGAGCCTTTGCAATTTGCTTGGGCATGACCAAATCGCTGACATTTAAAGCAACGCAGCGGATTTGGCACGAACATTTCTAATTTCATTTGACAAAATCCGACTTTAATATTTGTTGGAAGTATCGGCATTCCAAATGTTAACAGGTCGGTGTTCGTTGGTTCGATGTTTTCATTTCGTTTTTTCGTAAACCGTTTGACATGGATCACTCCCTGGGATTCTAATTCTTTTTGAATTTCCTGTTCAGGAATGTCGTCCAGGTCGTGGTCCCTATCAAACAGTACGCCTTTGCTTTGATTTAGTTCATAGTAGTCGGTTATTTGTTTTCACAGGCATGTTGCCAGCTGTAGGGAGAATACAAAAAAAAAGACCGATGCTTTGCGCTCAGGGCTGTTGCAGTGAGGTTTTTTTAATGTGCCAACGCTTGCCTCCATTTTCAAGGTCATATCCAAAAAGCCTGATGACTTTTGGGTCCTGTAGAGATCCAATTTAGAATAGGTCCTTCTCGTACGAGGCCATTAAATGTGTTGGTTTCAGATAAGGCCGCAAAATACCGAGTTCCCGTGTCATAACAGGTGTGGCACGATAAAGATCCCCCCTACTCAAATGCCGTAAGCTCCGAGAATAGGCCTAACTTTTGCAGCACTTCACCGTCAATCTTGAATGGTGACATCTCCATATGGGTGACAAATTAAACATTAAACCAACCAACCGAGCGTTTGGTGAAGGGACACTTACTACCTATGTATATGTCTTATGTTGACGTGGCCATGGCACGAGCTCGAACTCATGACCTCCCGGTTAGGTATCGAACGTTCTACCTCTGTTACCGTGATCTGTTGAATGGTTTGTGATAAGACTTTCACATTTCAATTGTGCATCCCTTGTCCAGTGACCATCCATATTTTGTTTTATTTATTTATTTAATTTGTTTTTTCTGTTTATACTGGATAAAATAAAGTTAGGGATCATGGACTATTTCAATGATTAAAACTAAACCTTTGTACGTACATGACAGAATATATAAAATACAAACACTGACATCATTTTTCATCACTATTTAATGATATTGTTTATTATTTTCCGCCACACTCAACAAATTTCATTTATCTGGTGGCGTCCAGTTTATATTGGTGGAGGAGAGACCCCAGATACAATGTACCTAGGACCGACCTTCCGAAACTAAACTGACAAACTTTCTTACATACATCCGCGCCAGCAATAATCGAACCCACGCCGACTAGAGGCGAGAGGCCTTGTGATTTTGAGCGGGATGCCCTAACCACTCTGCCATGGAGGCTCCAATATTTAATAAGAAATTTCTATTTCATTTATTGATTGTTTGGGTCATAGTGTAGAAAACAACATGTCACTGAAAGACGTGAAGAAATATGGCATGAAAGACAACTTGAACTTTACAGAACATGTCCAAAATTGACTCAGAGTTTCATAAATACTCGGTGTGACCTTCGTTTGCTTTCAGAATTGCCTGTCATCAGCACTGCATACTCATTATGAGGTTCACAATGTTCTGATTTGAGAAATTCCTCCATACCTCTCTCAGCAAGTTTTAAGGTCATCCAAACTTTGTGGTTGGTTTGGACGCTATTAAAGTTGATGCTGAAGTTGATCCAACACATCCTCGATGGGATTCAGGTCCGGTGAGACAGCAGGCCCCTCCATACGCTCGATAGTTTCCCTCTGCAGATAGTCCTAAACCACATGAGGACAATGGGGACGGGCGTTATCCTCTATCAGAATGAAATTTGACCCGATTGAACCTGCAAGCAACCTGACGACTGGGTGAAGAATTTCACCACTGTAACGGAGAGCAGTCAGTACGCCGTTCCTGATGGCTATCAAGTCAGTGCGACCCGCCAGAGAGATCCCACCGAAACCATCACAGACCCACCCCCAAACTGATTGTGTTCAGCTACCAATGCCTGGCTGTACATCTGTCTGGCCTCTCTGCACACATGCCTACGACCATCGTGGAAGTCAAGACAGAATCGGGATTCATCTGTGAACAGTACCGGTTACCAACGTCGTCTATACCAATTCACATGTTGACGTGCGATTCCAAGCGTGCTTGTTGATGACCTGGGAGATGTCTGGGATGCACTACTGGCCTGTAAGCCCTGATATTATTGAAAAGAAGAGGCTAAGATACCTAACAGTATTCAATCTCGTAATTCCTGTAGAAAATAAAAATCAGAGAGGTGGGCAAACACGGACCCTTGGACATACCAGAGGTGGGATCAGGTGCCTAGGTGGAGTAAGCATCCCCTGTCGAGCGGTCACATCCGAAGTGAGTCCTTCATCCCGATCAGTAAACGGAGCAATCTGTAGTCAGAATCAGTGTCCCAGGAACGACTTGGCAATTGGTATGAAACACGTCAGACAGCATTTGACCTGATGAAAAAGTCATGAAGTTTGTTTCTCACAGTCTGGGACTAATGTACAAGCCTGTGACAACATTAAACCGACGAGTCAGTCTTGAAGCAGATTGAAAACGCTGTCTCCGGGCCAACGTTACGATGTACCAGTCTTGGCGTTGCGTTGTGGCACAGGGTCTGCCACTTCTAGGCCTCTCATTGACTGTCTGTAACAGTCCCCTGAAATCGTGTCCAGAGTCTAAAGATGACAAGCTGGGACACACCAAACCGGATAGCAACATCTCGCTGGGTTTGTCCAGCCTGAAGCATTCCGCTTGCTTGATTGCAACCATTTGCCTGTAAATGACGTCTTCTTGGTGGCATACCTTTACTCAAGTCACGTTCAATCGCTGTTCACTTCATCAATAACGTAGTGATGTTTGCTGACTGATTGTCTGCCTTGCACAACTACCCAAAGTGTACCACGTTTTTATCTTGCGGCTCATGGGCACGTACAAATTGCGAGGAAGCATACAGTGAACAGGATTCAAGTCACAAAATGTTTCCTTCATCCATGTATAGTGGTATTTCACTAAACATTTCTCCCAAATACTTTATCAACCCAAAATGCCCACGATCTCTAACTTGTTTTTCCAGCATATTTATTTGCCGTTTGGCGAGAGATTACGGCCTCTAAAAGATGTACAGGAAAATAGTAGACTACCCATCTCATCCTTCAGAGCCCAATACTTATTTATCCTCTCGCACAACTAGGTGGAAATGGATATAACATGGCTAATGTGTGTGTGTTTCCGTTTGTGTATAAGCTTGTTAGCAGTATTAAAAAGGAACCATACAGTACGTATACTGTATTCCCAAACTCCACAAAGCCCCTTACAAACAAAGATTCATTGCTGGACCCGGCAAATGTTCCACTAAGCCCCTGTCTTTGCTCTTCATGAAAATATTAACTGTTGTGAAAGAGAAATTTCAAACGCATTATGCCACAACATGTCAGAAGTGGTATAAATCAAATGTGGATTCTTAAAAATTCTAATGAACGTTTAGTGAATTTAAAATCACAAAACTTTTCTCATATCAACAACATTAAAACGTATCACTTTACAACACTTTACTCGACCATTCATCACGATACATTAAAGACTAGACTTTTTGACATCGTAGACGGTTGCTTCCTGAACAAAAATGGTAAAAGGAAATATTCATATCTGGTGATCAGTCATCCAAAAATTATTTTGTTAAACACCACTCTGGCTCCACGCACAAGTACTCTGAAGCTGATATTACAAAGATGCTAGAGTTCTTCATTGACGATATCTTCGTAGTCTTTGGTGATCTGATATGTCCAGGAGTCCGTGTTTGCCCACCTCTCTGATTTGTATTTTCTAAGGGAATTACGAGTTTGAATGTTGTTCGTTGTCTTGGCTTTTTGATAGGTGACAGTTTGCATACTTCCTTGATATTGATTGAGGAAGAAGATTGATTGATTATATATTGTTTGACATCCCGCTCGAGAATTTTTCACGCATATGGAGACGTCACCGGTGAAGGGCGGTAAAATTTAGGCCTATGCTCGGCACCCAGGGCCTTTGAACAGGGAGGGATCTTTATCGTGTCACACCTGTTGTGACACGGGGCCTCGGTTTTTGCGGTCTCATCCGAAGGACCGTCCCAATAGTCGCCTCTTACGACAAGCGGGGGGGGGGGGGGGATTCTAACACGGGTCCTCACGGGATTGTTAGCATGAGAGGAATGTAATTTGTGAAATTTAAGATCATAGTTCCCCCTAGAGCCTCGTGGGTAGGGCCAAAACTGAAAAAAAAAACCCACAAAAGCTTTAGAAATCGAGACGGAGTTTTTGTGTGCAGCGGGTGAATTGACAGGCAACCTAACATTGCTACGTCATCAAACAAAATCATATGAAGCTGTGAATTTTTGGGTAGTATGGGGCTCTAATGAATATTTGAAGGTAAACTAGAAAACAAATAAAGTTGGGTTATATCGGTAAAAAATTTATGAGATTTATGCAATAATACAGCGATATAAGGCCCCAACCGTGCACACGTTTTCCCGCGCCGTAAATAGAAGGTTTTTCTAAAGGGTGTATGTGTAGCTCTCTGATCTGTCCCGATATTTTTTCAGGGAAAAGTACAATTCTGCAGCTGTGAGTTTGAGCCCTGCTCGTGCCATGGCCGCTTCAAAGATTGGTATTGAGAATGGGTCTTTCGGATATTATCTTAAAAACGACGGTCCCGTGTTGAGGCAAAATGTTGGTAATTTAAAGAACAATCACTGCTACGGCCGTAAGCGCTAAGCATTGATCCAAATTTGTGGCACTTCACCTACAACGTATGACGTCTCAATATGCGTGAAAAATTCTCGACTGGACATAGAACAACAACCGTTTTCATAACCGATAATATTTCTTCTAGTTAACCGCTGTAAAATGGCTGAAATATTGCCAAAACAGAGTTAAATCCAAAGTAACCGATCATTATTTCCGATCCAGTAACCCATCTTTGATAGAAAATAAGTAAAGAAAGGCATTTGGATGAAATATATTCAAATTTTATAACATGCATTATATTCCATTAGCAATTTATAGTAAATTCCGAATTAAATATCATTCTGTAAACTTCAACTCAACATTAACATCTGTACAAAGAAGACGTAAAAGACGCAACGGGGATATTAATCCTATAATTACAGTAGTCAGCAATTATAGGATTAATATCCCCGATATGTTTTTGACGTCGTCTTCGTTGTTTATGTCTACACGTGTATTGTTGGTAGTTCCCTCCCTAATTTCTGATGAGTCTTGTGAATTGTGCGAATCAAAGTTTCTTCATCGTCCATTTTACTTATTTTTATCTAGTTTTATTTTCTTGGATTTGGTGACGTGTCAGGGTGAAAGAAGCAACTTCTTATTTACCTAAAATGAAAGAGAGTATGATATATTTATTACAAAGAAATTTTTCCAGTCTTGGCTTGTCGACATAAAATAGTTTTAACTGTGTGCATTATGACCGATAAGATTTTATGTTCTGGTTTGAAAGGTACCCGTGATCAGAGCTGAAATTAATACCCAAAAATTAAATTTTCGAATTTCGTCATCGCTATGTATAGAATATTTCTATCGTTTTTAGACCACCAGAGTTTTGTTCCATGTATGCATATATCTATGTAATTATGTTACTTAACGTTAAACTGTCCGTTGTTTTCTATAGATACCTGTCCTTATTTCAAACTCAAATTACAGGTAAATCAAATTTATGAAATAGTCAAAAATATACACAGAAGATATAGTCTTATTAACAGTTATCATTTTCATTCATATTTCAATTTGATATCTCCCTGTGAACTTGATATAAAAGACATCACAGAGTCTTCCACATACTTAGCTATATATTTTATTGAACATAGATGCTAACGGTAAACTTCAGATTCTCCATCGTGAACTTCCCATTTATAAGTTTGCCAGTTTACGTTCGGAAGGTCGGTGGTCTCTTCCCGGGCACATTGTATCTGGGTTCTGTCCTCTAACAATAATTAAAAAAAACTACGCCACCAGATAACTGAAAAATTTATGAGTGTGGCGGAAAACAACAAAACAATCAATCAACAACCATATATATGTAGCAACATTCCATTATTTTCCAGAATTTTCGTTCACATTTTTAAAACATTTTCCGTACGATATGTTTTGTAACATCATCTTACCAACATCGGGCAGATCGTACAAGGAATTTTCATGTGGAAAGGGGCACAAAAGCGGGACGTCGGTTTATCAGGCACATTCATACAGTGTGTGTTGGGCGGTCAAGATTTGAGGAACAACAACATGGAGTTGATAAAGATAACATGGTTTATATTTTCTGCAGTTCCATATCTACCTTACGAATTCCTGCTAGACAATGCACAGATCCGCTTCGAACACCAAGTGGAATTCCAACAAGTATAACACATCGCTCAGCAGCCCGTACATACTACAATCGTACAACGAATAATTCTATCAACTTGATACTTGTACCAACAACAAAACATGAGAATGAAAGCAATCCGCTCTAGCTGTACTCATTAAACTGTAGATCTGTCAAGAATAAGGCGTTATCTTTCTCCGAACTCATTGTCTCAAACGATATTGACCTCATTGCTGTTACAGAAACCTGGTAGGGAACGGAGACGGATAAATTTGTTCTTGCTGGTCTTGTTCCTCGAGGTTATGATATCCATCACACACCGAGAAAACAGTGAGGTGGTGGCATAGCTGTGATTTATAATAAGAGTCTGTGCGTTACACCCATAACTTCCGAGTTGAATTGTACGCAGTTCGAACATCTTGAGTGCGTTATATCCTCTGGAAATTCAAAAATGCGTTTGTGTGTTGTATATCGCCCCCCCCCCCCCCCCCCGCCCGCCATTGAAATCTAACAAATTCAGCGTATCTCTATTTTTCGATTGATGGTTTCGGTACTTGAAGCATAATGCCTTAATACCGGAAGAGCTCATAATTACTGGTGATTTGAACTCTCATTTAGACGTTCAGAATGACAAACACTCTCAAAGTTCCTACAGTCATTACATGAACATGGCCTGGCACAACTTGTCAACAAACCAACCCATGTCCGCGGGCATATTCTCGATGTCATAGTTACTAGGGAAAATGGCCGTGTTTTGATATCGGCGCCATCTGTTGACTAGAGGCGTGTCATTTGGAGATCACAAACGTATAACTTCCTTGATTCACTTATACAAACCATCTAAAGTGCGCATAACAGTGCATTTCAGAAAGTATCGAAAAATTAACATTAGTGAATTTGAGGACATATCCACTTCTATTACACATGGTTACGATGAGCTTTGTCTCGATGATCTGGTCGATTTGTATCACGAACACGCAGTGGTATAACGATAAGTTACATTCCGCAAAAAGGGATAAACGTAAAGCTGAAAAAATTTGGAGGCGAACCAACCTAGAAATCCATCGTCAAATTTACAAAGAAAATAGACAATAGTATGCTTCTGTTCAAAAGTTAACAGGAATATTATTCTACGAGGCTAATGGAATGTGGTAATGATACCAAAAAGTTGTTCAAACTTACAGACAATCTCCTTGGTAATAACAACGATGTTATTTTACCTATGTCGGTTAGTGACCAGT